>APFE030204214.1:0-17222 GCA_000404065.3 Pinus taeda
GGTAATGAAACTACAAAGCTTTAGATCTAGTTCTGTTAGGTGTTGTCTAACTATTATACATTTTGGAGTTTTTCCATGGAATTTGGCGAAACAATTTTTGGTCAAATTATGATCTTTTGTATTTAAAATATGTTTTTAACTACATATATGGATTCATCACTTTGAAAAACCCCAAGGAACTCTAATTGTGTAGAATTCACAACTCAAATTTGTGATTCCAACAAATCCTCATGAGATTCTGGGAAAATTTGACCACAACGAAGGTGTTGATAGACATCGAAGGTGAATACACATTTAATGAGTTCATTGATTTTTGGAAGGACAGAGGGATCAAGAGGGAGAATACAGTGGCCTACAACCTACCGTAGAAGGGTTGAAGAGAGGAAGAACCAATTTACATTAGTGCGGTGAAGGCAATGATCCATGATCAGAGTTTGCTGATGTTTTTGAGCAACGAGGCATGCAACAAAACTGTGTATTTACACAATAGAGTCCACATGGGTTTCTAGAGGATAAGAAATTGGAGGAAGCTTTAATAACCAAGAAGCCTAAGATAGGACATCTCTGGATATTTGGTTTTCCAATCTATATCCACATACCTCTGGAAAAGAGGACAAAGTTGCAGTCGTTAGATGAGAGGGGCATCATGGTGGGATACTACACAAATTCGAAGGCTTATAGAGTGTTTTTGATAAATCGAAATAAGACAATGTTGAGCAAAGGTGTCATGTTCGAGGAGAACTTGGCATCTAGGAAATCTTAGGACTTACCAATAGTTGTGGAGGGGTCTCAAGATGAGGAACAAAGGAGGAGTTAAGAGCAAATATTTTCAATAGCAGAGATAACCAGCATGTTGAACCTCCTAGGTGACCAGCACCATAGACTTGAAACCTTCCATCTTTGCGGAAGTAGCCAACTAGAAAGCGTGGAGAGATGCCATGGTGGAGGAGCACAACACCATCATAAAGAATGATGTCTAGGAGATTGTGCCAAGACCAAAGGAGAAGACAATTGTGACATCCAAGAGGATTTACAAGGTAAAGCATGCAACAAATTGCAATGTGGAGAAATATAAGGCCAGATTTGTGGCTCTTGGGTTCTCTCATAAAAAGGGAGCAGACTACAAGGAAATGTTAGCTCCTGAAGCTAGATAGTACTCTATTCAAGTAGTTCTTTAAATAGCTTTTGAGATGTGATGGAGCATCCATGAGTTGGATGTGAATATTGCCTTTCTTGATCACATCACTGAGAAATAATTCTACATAGACCAACCACAGGGGTTTGAGGTCCATAACAGAGAGACGCGTGTATGTAGCCTTAAGAAAGCCCTATATGGACTCAAAAAGGCACATAAGGCCTAGTACGTTGGGATTGATAACTATTTGCAGCGCATAGGATTCTCTAAGAGTGAGGAAAATCCCAACCCATAGCTCTCCTTGGTTGGATATGAGACCCCCATTTTGGTGTTGTATGTTGACGATATCATTCTGAAGAGTGTAGAGAGACTAATGCAGCTTAGAAATCAAATCTAGTGTCAAAATTTGAGATGAAGGATATTGAGTCAACACATTACCTTTTGAGACTTGAGGTTTAGCAGCAACCAAGCAAGATCCTCCTCAGACAATGGCATTACACTCTAGATACACTGAAGTGATTTAGGATAGAACATAGCTAAACGATGGCCACTCTAATGCTGACAAATTTAAAGAATATTGAGGCCTAAAGATCTCGGTATGCTACGACATCACAATTCTAATCCCTCAACTACTATTCTCGCCCAAATCATGCACAAAACCACCTCTCCAACTTCTATTGATTCGGTTTGGTTCTCTAATTTACCTGTCATGGTAGAGAAAACCACAAATTAGGTTTTTCTCTCCTTCATGGCTCAAACTTTTGAAGCAGGTCTAAGTTGTGTATTGCTTGTTTTGCCTTAAACTGCGTACTTTCCTGCCAAGTCTTTCTTCTTGCCTTCCAACTCAGCTACATGGCTCTCAATATATACACATCATATGGGCATGTGAAAGGACGTGTCTCTTCGGTTTGCCGACCCTTCACATCTCACTAGCCAACACTACAAATATTCACGCAGACTTCCTTTCTCATTAAATTGATCCATACATGGTGAAATCTCTAATGTAGCACTTTGTGGACTTTGTTGGCACGACTTGGCCAACTCAGTCCATCGTACAGAAAACCTAAAATTTGGGCGATCACTCAACACTTGAGCCAACTCATCCCCATTCAACTCATTGCACTCAGGCACACTCATCTCAATCATCTCAATCGATCATGGGCAGGCTCATCTCGACTCACTTGATTAAGAAACCCAAAAATGTCGCACAATCATTGCAAATCATGCAATGGGTATCTAGTCTTATGGCTCGACTAACCAAACATGTGGCACTTGTGGGCGCTCAACCCTAGGGGCCTAACACCCTACCCCACACTTCAAAGATCTTGTCATCCTCAACAACGAACATCCCTGGCAATCCATCCATCACCAAGGTGTTGCATCCTCAAGAAGGTTGTCCATCAAACTAACATCTCATGCCATTGAGCAACCTCCAATCAAACTGTATGAATCATGTGATGAATGATCATTTCCTAACATTGCATCAATCATGTGAATGTGTGAATGCTCTCGTAAGAATGTCGTGTGTTAGATCCCCTTGTGTCATTAGCTAATCAGGTAGCTAATCTGATCGTAGTGCCAACTACACAAGAACTCATGGCATCCAAACAACTGCAAACACATCACATTCCAATGTCGTCCCAAACATCTCTACACATAAAATCCATCATCTCAAATCTTCTCATCAAGAAGTACCTCTACTAGGCAATCGACATATCTCTATACTTGCCACCCTGAGCAATTGATGATGAGCCCATCTCTAAGAGCTCACAGAGAAGATGAAGTCGAGTAGTCATGAGGACTACCTCTCCACACTCCATAGCCAACTCCACCTCCTGAAGATGTACCCTGCTCTCTTGAATATGCTCTATCCAATGCTAGAAACAACGTCTAGCTCCTGGAATGACCCCTCCATATCTGTTTGCAATGTATCTCAAAAATGGGGGATAAGAACCTATCCTATCCCTATTGTCCTTAATTAATCTCTCCAACTATGGATGATAAAGCCATAAAACTGACTCTGTTATCGCACTAGACTCCTCAATTTCCTTGTTGGCTCATCTATACCAAGCCTCATCATTCTGAACCTCATCCCATAGTGCAGATGAAATCCTCCAAGCTCCATCATCATCAAGGTAATCCTCAATCCCATAAGTGCTGATGAAATCCTCCAAGCTCCATCATCATCAAGGTAATCCTCAATCCCATAAGTGCTGATGAAATCCTCCAAGCTCCATCATCATCAAGGTAATCCTCAATCCCATAAGTGCTGATGAAATCCTCCAAGCTCCATCATCATCAAGGTAATCCTCAATCAAATCTCCCTCCCCATCATAAATGTCCACAAACTCATCAAATTCAAGTGATAATGCCTTAGCATCTAAGGACTCTTAGCAAGGCTCAGAACCTCTCTTCCAAGTTAGTGATCATCTTGGTTTTTCGTAAAGCCCTGTATGGACTCAAACAGGTGCGTAGAGCCTGGTATGCGAGGATTGACAGTTATTTGTATGGAAAAGGCTTGAACAAGAGGGAAGCAAATTCCAACCTATAATTCTTGTTGTTTACATCTGAGACCCTCATTTTGGTGTTGCGTATAGACAATCTCATTCTAACAGAGGTGTAGAGACACTAATGCAGCTTGCAAGTCAGATCTAGTGTCAGAAATTGACACGAAGGTTATTGCACCAATGCATTACTTTCTAGGACTTGAGGTTTGGACCGACTAGTTGCACATGGAGTCGATCATGATCCGTACGGAAGAAACCCCAATTTGTGGCATTTCAACAGGGTGATTTGCCCCTCGAAACGCATCACGGAAATTATGAAACACAGATCGATCCGGACGATTCCCATAGGCTAGGAAGCGGATTTTCTGACCTGATTCATGTTTCGGATTTCTGGGATGCATTTCAGGGTTTTGATCCGGGGGGGAGGGGGGGGGGGGTTTCGTGCAACATTGGTCTCCACCAAGATACTACAATACATATCCAATTGTTCTGATTGTTCCATGTTGTGATGCATCTTCGCTCGTGTGTTCCCTTCTTAACTCCATGCTATCACAAGTTTCCAAGGAGCGCACTCATCTCAACCCCCATGTGTTAGAACCTCCCATGCACTGTCCTTGGCTTACTGCATATGTCACACCCTTGCCACCAACAGAGACATCTTACTTGCCTCTGTGTGAAATCGCAGTCAAGGCATTACCGTACGACCCACTACTGGGACTCCTACACCAAACGCTCTAAAGTCTAATTGGGACTTCTTACCGGGGAGATCCCCTGACATGTTGGCAAGTCCAGCACCATCAACACATTCTCAATGAGAAGAATTTCTCATAATAAAAATGATATTGGTAACCCATTTGTTTAGCATCATATTATCAACCAACATTGTTATACAACAAGGCCTTGACTAACAACTCTATCTCTCCACAATATTTGAACTCAATGTTGGCGAGACCAATGATTTATAAACATTCTCATCATTGTCTCGGAACATACCCCACCAAGGTTCTCAGGTTGTGTTCCATGAGGACTAACCTTATCTTGGACTCCCCAGCCCTTGAAGAATTACGGTCCTCAACAACTCCTCTTATCTTGGATGCCCTATCTCTTCCTCAAAGAGTATCATATGCCAAATGATTACCCAATCCTCAATTCTATCTTCCCAAGTGAAGACAAGAATAATCTGTCTATCTCCCTCTCAATTAGGGAGAACATATCTATTCCAATAAAGGAATGTACTCATTCCTATAGAAGGATTGTACCTAAGCTTCCTCTTGGCTTAGGAATTTCCAAGTTTCTTCCAAGAAAGAAACTTCTTTCCAGCCTCTTAATCAAGGACTTGCAGTAGCTCCTCAGGTGGAGATGATGGGACAACCAGTTACTAGAAGAAATCCTTCCTTCGATGTCATGAATTTTCTTTGTCTCGGAGTTTTCATCTTTTGGGGACTTCCTCATAGGGCACGAACCATCCATCATTTTCATTCATGAATTAGTCATGTCATCATTCGTCTCATCAAAAAGTGATTTATCCATCTATGTCTGGCATTGCTTCATGTGATGTTACTTTCATCATGCCTTCTTCTTTGGAAGTATCTTGCATACTTTTACATGGTTATATTGGAAGATATTCATAGTTCTCCACTTTGGTAGCCCTGCATAAGCCCATCCAGATAGCAGTTCATAAATAAGAAATGAACACTTGAATCATAATTACCTTTGTGATGGTCTTACATCATGACATCTTCCTGTAGGCATTAGCATCCAGCGTACATGTTGACACATCTCCTAAAAATATGTATTGTCAACGGTCTATATATTTCCATGAATTCCATAAAAGTCTTCATATCTTTCTGGGAGATATCATAGTCAAATATTCTTGGTCTTTCACATGTTTGACTGCCTTTACCATTGTTGTGTACTCCACAATCTCTTCCATTCTTTCTTGACATATCTCATTCCCAGGAATTTCTGATTAGAGTTCCTCAATTGTAGTTAGTTGCCTCACCATCCATATGAGGACATATTATGTTGATTTCATCTAGTAAATATGTGATCTATGTATTCCTATATCCTAGCAAGAGATCCTTTCTCTGATCATGCTTCTCAAGATAGAGCATTGATCCATGTTGCCTGAAACCATATGACATGACTTTCATAATATCACCTGTGAGCATACATACCTCATCTTTCCTTTGGGTCATCCAATCTTCCCGTCGCAGCATCCTCTGAATGAAGGAGCTTCATTCCATTGACATGCTTCCCTGTTATGTCATCATGCCATCATCCCATGAATTCCACAAATTTGGAATTCTTGATGAAACACTTGTCTCTCCTCATGATCTTTGAAACTTTACAATGAAGATTCCATCAGAGGATCTGGAGGATCTAACATATCCTATCCTACAAATTTTATGTATTATGAGCCTTGTCCTAGATGACTTATTCCTACTCCATAAGTATCTTTCAATGAGGTTTTCAAGGACTATGCCTTACATAGCTATAGATTTTTGTCCCAGACATTTTTCATACTACCCATGTCATGAGCTCTTAATGCTTCTACCATGATGCCATTCTCTAGTATGATGCATCCTATCTTATTTCCAAAGTTTCCTATCTATAATTTATACAACAGAAGACTATCATAGAGATCTCTCACTTCTTCCTTCTTAGGCTTCTTTGTTGCAGGTTCTTCCACTCCTTCGGTAATATGGGCTTCTTCCTTATTTATCTTGTTATTGTCCCTTTGAGGACAATCTCTTTTATAAGGCCCATATTCTTGACATCTATAGCATTGAACCTTAGCCATTTTCTTATTTTTCTTTCAAGGAACAAATTTACCGAAATTTCCTTTTCTTTCAGTAACTGCTTGACCCCTTTTTCTAGGTTATTCACCACATTTTCCCTTCAACCTATTCTCTTCTGTCTTGCATAGAGACCACAAATTGTTGAATGAGATAGCTTCCTCTTCTTCATTGGACATGATGTTACCTTGTTCAGGAGTCAGTGCATTTAGAATGATGGAGATCAGTTCCTTATCAGATACCATCTTTCCTAGGTCTTGTAATTGAGTTTTTATTTGAGATGCGTTTGAGTGTCATTAAGATATACTTTCATCCTTCGATACCTTTAATCTATATAGATTATATCTAAGTGATATGATATTTCTTATTGTGCTTCCATAGAATAGATTTACTAGCTCATCATATATCTCTTTTGATGTCTCCAACTCGGCTATATGAGGAATGAGAGGATATTTGATCGATTCCTTAAGAATCTTTTGAGCCTTTAGATCCTTTTCCATGTATTCAAATAGTGCTTGATCTTTAGATGGCTTGGAGATCTTTCCATGGACATGATCAATGACTTCATTTACTTTGAGGACTATGTCTATCCTTCTTTTCCATGCAAGGAAATTTGATATCCCACCTAGCTTATGGTTTTCTTTGGAACACGAAGTCATTTTACTGTTGGGCATTGGATAATCCAACACTCTCCATGTGTTTTGCGACATGGGTTAACCACCTCTTGTGGATCTGTTAACTCTGGAAATGCCCCCATTTACTAACACCTACTAGTTTTGGTGTAACGGCAATCATGATTCCAACAAGTGGTATTAGATCCAAAGGTCTGAAGTTCGAATCACACCGACTTGCACTGGGGGGTCGATTGTTGGGCATTGGATAATCCAACGCTCCCTATGTGTTTTGGGACATGGCTTAACCACCTCTAGTGGATCCGTTAACTCTGGTGATGCGTACGTTTACTAACACCTACGGGTTTTGGTGTAATGACAATCGCATTTTCCAACATTTACCAGATTAAAAGAGAAAAGGTACTTCCTTGTGAAGATGGAAACTTCAACTAGATGTCTTTGTTGGTGATGAACTTGATGCTTCTCAAATGATCCTTTTAAGGATCAAAAGGTCCTTTCTTTGATGAAGGAAAGATTGCCTTCTTTTGGATGATCTTCTTCCAAGTGAAGTCCCTGCTTCAATAAAGAGAAGATCGCCCTTTTTATGATAACACCTTTCAATCTAACCTTCTTTAGTCTTTCAAAAGCTTCCACTCCTAGATGATGGATGAATGATGATCTCGAAGATGCTACTAGGGTTTTGGTCTTTCTTTTTTCTTCCTCCTTAATGATCTTGATCTCTTGCTTGGTATTGTTTGTCTTGTTTTGATCCCTCTCTTGAAACTTGATTCTTATGTGTCTCGTTCATTAGATGCCTCTTCTTGACCTTAACACCTTATATCCGATACCATGTTGAGAAAATCCAAGGCATCAATAGTTAGGTGATTTCTCTATTTATGATAACTGCTTGTGATTGTCTTTTTACTACTTAATTACGATCTTCTCTTCTTGAGCTATTATTGTGTTCTTTTCATCAAGAAAATTACCAAATTATGAACAATAAAGAGACTAGAGGCATAGTATATAGGCTTGTCAGCGAGGGCCAAAACCTCTTACTCTTTTAGAGGAAAAACCAAACAAAATTCTTCGTATAGATCTTCAATTGACGAATACCAAGACCATGAAAAAGACCCTTGACAATAGTCCTCCCAAGACCAAGTCACTAGCCTTCTCTCCAACACTATTCTTCCTCCTCTCTTTCTCGGCGCCTTTGAGAATCTTGGTCTCTTCTTGTAGGTCTCATCACTTGAACCATATATGCATGAGATTTCAGATCCAAGGAAGAAAAGTTTGACAAAGGCCTTGTTGTAGCACCCCATGTTTCTATTAAATAGTATGCATGTCATCATGTCTCAAATGAAGCACATTGTGATGATGAGATACACTTGCATGAAGGAAAGGGTT
This sequence comes from Pinus taeda, assembly GCA_000404065.3. Classification (NCBI taxonomy): domain Eukaryota; kingdom Viridiplantae; phylum Streptophyta; class Pinopsida; order Pinales; family Pinaceae; genus Pinus; species Pinus taeda. The sequence continues at coordinate 8,456 of APFE030204214.1, forward strand.
TGGCAAGTCATATTCCCTTCCAAGTTTTTGAATTTAGTAATGATTCTTTTGATGATTTGGAGAGGGTATATTTTGTAGAGGAACCCTGAAGATGAAAACCTTTTAGGTGTTATCGTTCCCTCATGTAATGGAGAGCATGACGGCCAAGAGGACAAGGATTTTGACACTTTTTTTACTGTAAGGCAGAGATGGCAGTTGCATTACTGGTTTGTTTGTGGAGATCCCATCTCTGACATGGATATTGAGAGTTTAATAAAGAAATGTCTAATTGGCATACTCAATTACTCCAATTCCGATTAGCGTCAAAGACCATCTCATGAAGCACAGAGAAAGCACTGTAGGGTCTATCTTTGATGATCTCAAAGAGCCAAACATGGTGGAGGCAGGTGAACCATTTTTCATTATTAATGAACAACCATATCTTTTCATTGTGGTAATTTAGTGCAAGATAAAGGGTTTTTTTATGGCAATAAAATTGCAAACCAAACAAATTGTTTATTTGAGTCATTGCTTATGTATTTTACTATTTTGTCGATGATATGTATTGTACTCGGTGCCACTTTGATATATTCACCTTTACATGGTATATAAATGAGAAAACTTTTCATATTTTGTCTCTATTGGCTTGGAATCATGGTTTTAAATCTTAAAAATAGTTTTGTTTTATTAAAAATTAATTGTTTAATGTATTTTTCTAAAACTGGTTCATTTAGACCTAACTAGTCCCGGTTCGACCGGTTCCAGTCAGTAAACAGGTTCATTAGGTGGACCGATCCGGTCACCGCTTCCGGTTTTAAAAACATTGGCTTATACTAAAATAAAATGTCTTGCTCATGAAACCCATGATGCAAGCATTACAATAATTCTATTTTTCTTCTTTTCATCTCTTACATAAAATTCACAATTACATGTCATTATGAAGACCAAAGCTAGCTACACTTTTCAACACCAAGGAGGCATGGATCAAGAGGGAGAATATAGTGGCCTACAACCTGCAACAGAATGGGGTTGCAGAGAGGAACAACAAGTGTATCATTAGTGTGATGAAGACCATGATCCATGATCAGAGTTTGCTGATGTTTTTCAGCATCGAGGCATGCAAACAAAGCTGTGTATTTGCACAATAGGATCCCACACCAAATTCTAGAGGATAAGACACTAGAGGAAGCATTCACAAGAAAGAAACTTAAGATGGGAAATATCTAGATATATGGTTTCCAAGCTTAATCCAAATATCTCTGCAAAAGAGGACAAAGTTGCAGCCATCAAGTGAGAGGGGCATCATGGCGGGATACTGCAAGGATTCGAAGGCTTATAGAATCTTCCTGATAGATCGACGGAAGACAATGTTTAGTGAATGTGTCAAGTTCGAGGAGAACTTAGAACCTAGGAAATCTCAGGACCTACCAATAGTTGCAGAGGGGTCTCAAGAGGAGGAACCAAAGGAGGAGCCAAGAGTAGATATTTCCAATAGTAGAGAAATATAAGGCTAGATTTGGTGCTCTTGGTTTCTCTGACAAAAAGGGAGTAGACAAGGAGGAGATGCTTGCTCCTAAATGTACATAATCCTCTATTTGAGTAGTTATTTTAATAGCTTTTGAGATGGGATGTAGCATCCATCAGATGCATGTGAAGATTGTCTTCCTGAAGCACATCATTGAGGAAGAATTCTACATCGAGAAACCAGAGGGGTTTGAGGTCCATGACAGAGAGACACATGTATGCAGGCTTAAGAAATCCCTATATGGACTCAAACAGGTGCCAGGGCCTAGTATGCTAGGACTGGCAGTTATCTGCAAGGCATAGGCTTCACCTAGAGTGAGACAGATCCCAACCTATAATTCTCCTTGGTTAGATTTCAGACCCTCATTTTGATGTTGTATATGGAAGATCTCATTCTGACAAGTGTAGAGAGACTAATGCAGATTGGAAGTCAAATCTAGTGTCAAAATTTGAGATGAAGGATATTAGGTCAACGCATTACTTTTTGGGATTTGAGGTTTAGCATCAACCAAGCGAGCCCTACTTGCACATGGAAAGTACAATATAGAGATGCCAAAGTGATTCAAGATGGAGCATAGCATAACGATGGCCACTCTAATGTTGACCAATATAAATAATATTGAGGACTAAAAATCTATGTCTGCTATTACAATAACAATTCCAATCCCTCAACTACTATACTCATGAAACTCATCCACGAAACCTCCTCACCAACTTCTATTTATTCACTTTGCTTATATTCTTTATCCGTGAGGGTAGAGCGAACCTCAAATTCAATTATGCTCTCCTTCATGACTCAGAATTGTGACACCAATCAACTACGGAATTCAAGAGATAAGACACCAATGCGTTCCAATGACATTCATCCCTCTAGGGCATTCTTATCATGCATATAACATATCTAAAAACATTAATGCAACCTATAATAACATCAATACAACTTTCCTTTTGTTGTTTAATTATCATATTAAATAACTCAGCATATATACCCTTAACTTATGTTAAATTGGCTAAACATATATTATTGGAAATTATGCACCATGAAGAATCTAAATGGTTGACAATCAAATCTACAATTTAAGCAAGTAGTGGATGGTTAAAAAAATTCATTAATATGCATAAAGACGGAGTTTGTGTACATCAAAACCCTAGGTAAGGAAAACAATGAAAACGCTTTCTCACACCAATGAGGTGTAACAAGCATATGCTTAATTTATCATTCTTGAATATTACTAGTGACCCTCTAGGAGTAAGTCAAATAGGCATAATCCTTTTTAGTGTTGTAATGACATATTATAATATATAGTAAATCAACAAAACCCTATAGGGAATTAGCAAATCAACAAGTATTTGATTGTCACAAAATTGCCATTGAACCAACAAATGGAAAGAACACTTTTTAAAATTCTATTGCTCCTATGATTCATGGTGAATATCAACGAAAAAAACATTTGAAATATAGCAATAAAACATGTCTTTTAAGAATTGAATCAACCTACAACTAAATTATCCAAGACTTACTTCGACAAGAAGTGTCGATAAGGGTCATTGAACATAAATGAGACAAATGAAAACATATTTCTCCTTAAAGAGACCTTTTCAACTTCTAGAAGACACTTGTACTTGTTGATTTTCTAGAATTTAGAATGAATTTTGTAACTACACTTAAAAAAAATGTCATATTTTGGTGGCTTAAACCAAATTATGATGGAAGGTTGTATATGAACTCCTCTTGCCTATAAGCCCACACATGTTTATCAAACAACAACTTTATTTCTTTTGCAACAACTAAGAGACATAGATGTCAGTGTAATGAAGCCTATAAAAAGGCTTGTGAACTCTATTTTAAGCTACCTCAAGTGGTCGGGCTCAATCGAAGTGGCCAAGGATATACCACGAAGTTGAGATGAGTCACAAATCATCCATGTAGTTGTTTTTAGGTTATTGGTTACTTATTTCCATCTCACATCATTTTTTATTCCTAACAATAGATGTCAAAGGATAGGTTGCTTTGAGAGAGAGATTGTGAAAGTTGTAAGATTCGGGTTTGTTGTTTTCCTGGTTAATTTCTCAAAACCAATTTCCTTGTAAGGGAGCTCTTGTAAATTGTAGATATTATTTTAAGTGATGAGCTAATCTAGAAGACCAGAAATAATTATGCATTGTCTATGACTGTTTTTCTCATTTACTATTGCATACAAAAGTTAATAATTCCCAAAAATAATTAATCTGATCAGTTTGCTTAGATAACTGGTATTAGGATAATTTAACATCCTCTAATAGCCATTTCCCAATCAAGGAAAATGCCCTTACTATTTCCTTTTAGATTGTTGAACCCCTTCCATCGTTAATTTTCCCTATAATGAGTAAATTTGTGTATTCAAATGTTTTAATGTAAAACAGAAATTTCGCTTCTCAAACAAGAGGTTTCCTAAATAGTAACCCTATTAATTTTCATCCTTTAGGGTTGTTATGAAATAGAAAGAAAACATTGTTGAAAACAGACAAGATTCCATTCCTTAACCCCCATAATCGACTAGGCGGGGTTGTTATGAAATAGAAATAAAACATTCTTGACAACAGACAAGATTCCATTCCTTAACCCCCCTAATCGACTAGGCAATTCAAGAGATAAGACATAGATGTGTTCCAATGAATTTCATTCCTCTAGGGCAATCTTATCATGCTTATAACATATCTAAAAACATTAATGGAACTTATAATAACATCAATAAAACTTTCCTTTTGTTGTTTAATTATAATATTAAATCACTTAGCATATCTACCCTTAACTTATGTTAAATTGGCAAAACATATATTATTAGAAATTACGCACCCTGAAGAATGTAAATAGTTGACAAACAAATCTACCATTTAAACAAATAGTTGATGGTTAAAATATTCATTCATATGCATAAAGACGAAGTTCATGTACATCACAGGATTATCACCACACTATTGCAATCCCCTAGCTCTCCAAAACCTTAGGTTAAGGAAAACAATGAAAACCCTTTCTCACATCGATGAGGTGTAACAAGCATATGCTTAATTTATCATTCTTGACTATAACTAGTGACCCAATAGGAGTAAGTCAAATAGACATAATCCTTTTTAGTGTTGTAATGACATATTATAATATATAGTAAATTAACAAAACCCTATATGGAATTAGTAAATCGACAAGTATTTAATTGTAACAAAATTGTCATTGAATCAATTAATGGAAATACCACTTTGAAAATTCTATTGTTCCTATCAGTCATGGTGAAGATCAACGGAAAAAATAATTTGATAATATTGCAATAAAACATGTGTTTTAAGAACTTAACCAAACTACAGATAAATTATGCAAGCCTTACTCCTACAAGAATTGTCAATAAGGGTCATTGATCGCAAATGAGACAAATGAAAAAGGATTTCTTCTTAAACAGACCTTTTCAACTTCTAGAAAAAAACTTGTACTTGTACATTTTCTAGAATTTAGAATGACTTGTGTAACTACGCTTGAAAAAAAGGTGTCATATTTTGGTGGCTTAAACCAAATTATGATGGAAGGTTGTATATGAACTCCTCTTGCCTATAACCCAACAAATGTTTCTCAAACAACTACTTTATTTCTTTTGCCACAACCAAGAGACATAGATGTCAGTGTAATGAAGCTTATAAAAAGGCTTGTGAACTCAATTTTAAGCTACCACAAGTGGTCGGGCTCAATCGAAGTGGCCAAGCATATACCATGAAGTTGAGATGAGTCACAACCCATCCATGTAGTTGTTTTTTGGTTATTGGTTACTTATTTCCATTTCACAACATTTTTTATACCATGAAGTTCAAATGTGTCACAACTCATCCATGTAGTTGTTCTTTGGATATTGGTTACTTATTTCCATTTCACATCATTTTTTATTCCTAACAATCGATGTCAAAGCATAGGTTGATTTGAGAGAGAGATTTTGAAAGTTGTAAGATGGAGAATTTTTTTTGTCTACTATTTTTGTGTAGGAGGAATTATTGTTGCTGGTTGCAGATTGTCCAAACTCCAAGTCTTAGAAGAAAGTTGGAACTGTTGTGTTTTTGACGTATTGGTGAGATCATGAAGGTGCTACAAAATCTTGAGTTTAGATATACTTCAATACATATCATATTTGTAAGTGCGAGAAACGAGTGTCGAGTCAATTTATTCTGGATATCATAGTTCAATCTTTTTTTTTATTGTTAGAGTTTCCCATTTGGCTAAAATACAATGATATTGGAAATATAAATATCTATACCGTACTTATATCTAAAGTTGTAGAGTTAGTACTAAATCTAAATGGGATGACCTCTAGCATACTAGATTAACATTAACCGATAACCCTAGTAAGCGATCATAGTTTTTCCACCCACTCAAGTTTTGGGCACATGATGAGTCTAACCTTGATGTTGCACAACATTCAAATACTTGTTGTACCTGAATTGAAATGATGTAAGGTTGCAAGTGGTACATCACTAATTGTACCTAACATCCTCAAGTTGTTGGACCAAATTATAAAGGCTGACCTTATGCAAGTTATTTATGCATACATTTTGTACATCATTTGTTTGATTGCTAGAGTTGCCCATTTGGCTAAAATCCAGTGTAGATAATGGAAGTTTAAATATCTAAATTGTACTTTTATCTAACATTATAAAGTAAGAATAGAATATGAATGGAATGAGTTCTCGCAAACAAGATCGACATTAGATGATAACCCTAGTAAGCAAACATAGTTTCTTTGATTGGCTCTTGTTTTGGGCACTTGATGAAGCTAATCTTGATGTTGTTGTACAACACTCAAATACTTGTAAAAAGAGCTTCTGCATAAATCACATAAAAAGATCTTTTTATGTGATTTATGCAGAAGCTCTTTTTACAATTATAATGGATCACAGAAGCCTCAATTCTACACTCAAATACTTGTTGTACTTGAATTGAAATGATATAATGTTGGAAGGGATGCACGAACGATTGTACCTGACACCCATGAGTTTTTTATCCAATTTGTAATGTCTAGCCTTCGGCAAGTTATTTAAGCATACATTTTGTAACACATGGAATCCTACCCCTCATGCATGAAGAGCTTGTAGGATCAATTTTTGGAATGAACCACTTGGATAGGTACCACAGTTGTAGGTATTCATATTTTGACCCAACGTTGTTGGAGATGTTAAATATTCTATTAAGGGGAAAATGTGTGAAGCAATCTCTGAATGTTTGATAGTTGAGAACAAGTCATGGCTGAGGAAACTAACATGCAAATGAACATAAAAGATAGATAGATTTATAAATAGATAGATTTCTTTTTATATGGACATCAAAGATCAGATTTATGTAGGTACAAAATGAAGAAGCAAGTAATCCGAAGAATGAAGAACTAGAGTTGAGAACATGACTCAAATCAAGACCAAGACAACAAATTAATAAATAGAAGATGGATAAGAAGATAATCATTAAGGAACCATATTGTAAATACTTAGCAAAACATTGTTAATGTATCTACAAAGCTTTCTATCTAGTTTTGTTAGGTGTTTTCTAACTATTATACATTTTGGAGTTTTTAGTTGGAATTTGTTAAAATTGGCAACTAGGGCCAAACGGGTCATCTTATTTATGGCAGCTAATATTTTCTTGGATTCCTCTCATCAAGAGGTGTAGGATTGATCTAAAGATCATCCAATTCCGATAAGTATTCATGGAGATATGAATTTATTTGCATTATGGGACAATTCGTCAAGGTCAACCATCAACCAAATAACCCCCACTTGTGCTCAACATTTTAGTATAAAAGGAGGTGGCTTGATAGTCATTTAGACACACACTTCACTCTTGATTTCTCTCCACTTGTTTTGGCTTTTAGTGGAAAGAAAAATCTAAGAGGATGAAGCCCTAAACACAGGTCTAGAAGGAGACCCTATACACAACAAAAGAAGGATGCCCTAGCTGCTGTCATTATGAAGCCTAGCCACAGTTGAAAGCAAGATCTAGCAGCAGCCTTGTGAAGGTTTGGCCGCAATTCAAAGGAGACATCTGGCAGCAATCTAGGAGGCCTTATACGCTAGAAAAGGAAGACTCCATTTAGCAACAAAGAGACCCTATACGCAGCAGAGAGGGATGCCCTAACCGCAAGCAAAAGAGGCTCCTTAGCTGCAGTGAAGGGATATCTATCCACCGTTTAGGAGAGCTTCTATGCGCAGCAAGATCCGTTGTCATGAGGAGGCCTTAAAGGTGCCCTAGCCGCAGATCTAAAAGACCTAGCCGTAGTAAAGGGAAGAGCCCTAGCTTCAGCAGAAGGAACCCTATGACAACATGAAGAATGAATGTGTTTAGGTGTTGGCATGTGTTTTTAGTTAAGCAGAGTTTATGAGAAGACAACATTGTTGTTTGGGATTGTTTGGATGCTGCAGTTGTGTTAGGGAGATAGGTAAAAGCGTTGGGCTTCAAACTACCTCAAAGGAGCAGCATGAAGGGCAACATCTCATTGGATGACAACCGCAGTCATTAGGAGGAATTCTAGGCCATTTTTGATGCGCTGTTAGGGACTGTGGTTAGTACCCTAACCAATCCCAGAATTGCAGCATTAGCAAGTTCAAGCATTGACATTTCTATAGGTTAAATGTTGTTGCTTTAATGATGATTGTACACTATCTAGGATAATTTGCTACAAGGGATGCTATGTGCTAGGCCGTAGGCCATAGCACCATAGGTAGGGTTTCCAAGTGCAGTCAAGGGTGTGCAGCACAAGTATATCAAGATGTAGCACAAGGAGATGCAGCATGATGGGCATAGGAAGGTATAGTTTGAAGATGTAGCACAAGGAGGTGAAACATGATGATATGGTGCAACCGTATGATGTGTGCACCATGATGATGAAGAGCAGCCTGTTGGGTACAATATGATGAGGTACAGCTCAACAGTAGTGTAGCATGGTGCAACTCAGTGATGATGGACATGGTATGATGGTGCAGCACTATGATAGGTATAGCAAGGTGATGGAATCACCTAAGCCCATATCAGCTACCTCATGAGACATCTTCTTAGAGAAGATCTATGATCTTATCTTGTCAAGTCAAAGTGTTGATTTCTAATGTATATGTACTATCTCTCTCTCTCTATTGAACTACTGAAGAACATATAAGAAGAATTGATCAAGGGTTCCCCATATTGGGGTTTGTCCCTATCTAGCACCAAATCTTGTGTCCTCTTGTCTTAGCTTGTCTTCTACAATTTATGTTTATGTTCTATCTG
>APFE030204224.1:0-41432 GCA_000404065.3 Pinus taeda
ATATATATATATAAAATAAAGCTAGACGTGAAGTTTTTTTTATATTGTTGCTAGTTATTGCTGATTACAAGTTCAGTTTTCATGGATTCTTTTATGGTGAAACCTCTTGTGGTGAAGCCTCATAATCAAGATATATGGTTTACTCAGATTTACTATAATATAGAGAAACACTTCAAAATTTTCTTTACTTTCCTTCCAAAGTAGAGAATACAATTACAATTTTGACATTCTAAAAATATTTGCTACTATAATTTCAACCATATTCCATGTAAGAAGGTTCCTTATCCCATATACAATATTCCCAAAGACATTGATAATTACTTCAAATCAACCATTAGATATTAATTGCAAGAATATATTTTGCACTGTGAACTCTCTTCACTTTTATAGTGAAATCAAATCAAGATTTTTGAACAAAGGTTGCCCCTGCCCTCTCAAGTGCCTGGAAAAAATTAAATTGAGACCTTTACTTCTTGTTTTAACGCATACAACTGCAAAGCCTTAAACCATTCTCCTCCAGTATCTCGACATATGCTCATTAAGCTAGAAGTGCTGTTGCCCTGCACGATTCCTCCCGATAGGAAATATTATTTTGGGCATTTTTATACTTATAGCAGCTGGCTAAGAACATGTAAATGCAAAGGTTGACTGCACTCAGAGAGGCTAGAAGCCAATAAAAGTAGTCTAAATGAGCTTTGTTCAAGTTGTCTGCAAACCAGCAACTTCCCTGGCTTCTGCAACTAAGCTTCTCCGTAACTGAAATAAGGATGCTGCTCAGGAAACTGCCAACCCCTAAAACACTCAGATACACAGCAATACCCAGGCTTTTCATAGTGTCTGGCATCTGATCATAAAAGTACTCTTGCAATCCTACTATTGTAAATACATCAGCTATGCCAAATAACACATATTGTGGAAGCAGCAAAGAAATGCTCAATGGAATTGTTGCATTGGGAATATCTACGAGTCCATTATCCTTTGCTGCCTTGATTCTTCTTGTCTCTGTTAACGCAGCAACAATCATTGATAGAGTGGAGATGAACATGCCAGTGGCTATCCTCTGAAGTAAAGTTAGGCCCCGTTCATTCCCTGTCAAGTTTCTTGCAATCGGAACAAAGATCCGATCATAGATAGGCAACAGTACAATAATAGATAGGCTAATAAAACACTGTAAGCTTGCAGCAGGAATCTCAAAGTGTTTTCCAATCTTTCTATCCATTGTGGCGCCCTGTTTTGTGAAAAATGTTGAAGATTGTGCATACACAACCCCAAACATCAAACATGACATCCAAATCGGTGACAGCCCAAGAACAGCTTTCACCTCTTCAACGTCTTGGACTGTGCATAGTCGCCAATTACGGGTTGTTTTGCACTCATAGTCTAATTCATCTTCAACTGTGGCTTTGTCAAGAAACCTGAAACTCAAGAATGAGGATATCCATCACAAATCTCTTGGTTCATTTAAAACTGAAAATAACTGAGTACACCCAACAAGAAGCAAGAATAACAAGACTGAAATGAAACAAAAATAGGACTTAGGGACTCATTCCTCCTTAGTTGTGGTCAGGAAGTAGAGATTCTGTGCTAATTGTCAGTACACCCCACCCTGCTTCCTACAGTATGATTATGATTATTTCAACTATCAAGAGCTTCAGAAATTACCATGTCACATGGCAAAGCAACTGTGGCTCCAATAATTTCAATTTGCAAAGCAACTGTGACCATTGATTGCTTACCTAAACTGATCAGTAGGCAAATACTGTCTTCTTGACCCAAACTTCAAAACTTCTCTTTCTGCTGCGGCAGCCACTTTACTTTTTTCTTGATGAGAAGGAGAAACATTCCACTTGTGAAACGTTGCAACAAAGACACGTATAATTCGAGTGAGAGGACTACCGCTAGGCAGTTTATGCCGGTAAAATCTCGTCCCACACAAGAAGATGAACAGAGCTATTGCCATAGTCAAGGTGGGAATGCCAAATCCCAAACCCCATCCAACATTGTCCTGAATATACACGAGTTCAGTGACTCCTATAAGACTACCAATGCATATACCACAAGTCCAATAGTTGAAGAATGAACTCCTATGCTTCTTCTCTACCGGGTAGTCCTCTTCAAACTGATCTGCACCAAATGCTTCTAAACAGGGCTTGTGGCCTCCTTGCCCCAGAGCAACCAGGTAGATTGAGAAGAAGAAAACCCCAATCTCATTCAAACTTCTCAAAGAGGCCGATAAAGTGACCAAAATCAATCCCTGTAACAATCCATTTCATGCAGTGTTTGTGACTCAGTCTCCATTCACGAGGTTAAAGCAGAATTAAACAACTATTTTCAAATCCTGTTGTCCTTTTAAATAGGGGTTTAATTTGCCCAAAATATACAGCAAAACCTTCTTGTATCCGTCAAATTTTGCACGAATTCATTGGCAAGCAATTGTACAGATACAGAATTATCAATTTCATAATATTACAACATTAGAAAAAATGCCAGTGGGGTGCCAGATACTGGAAGGTCAACCTAATAAGGGAGTGATCAACTTTGGGGCTAACAAAGGATTTGTCCTTCAAGATCTATTCATGGAAGGAACGTTCATGTTGGCTTTAGTGAGACAGTCCTGAATGACTTAATCCTGGGGGCCGGGGCAATCACATAGGTTCCATGCTGACAATATGAGGGTTACTAACTGTTTTTCTTGGATGGTAGGTTCGATAGTTCGGGAGTCCTGCTTATCCATGAGATTGATTTCGAACCAGTGCAATACACAGGAAGTGCTTTAACATACACTCTATCATCATCTATTTTACACCTAATGGGTGTGGTTCACTAACTGTTAAGCTGTCCATCAGTTCCATTTAACTGCGCTCTGCCCTGGCTGTATAGCTGCTAGCATGAATTTAGAAAGATGGGACATTGAGACTGAATACAAATTCTGGGTTGTTTCGAGCTCCTCTCTCAGACCTAGCATCTGAATAGAAGGAAGCCCATTCAAACTCCTCATTTCTTGAAACATTTTTGAAAAGGAAAAAGTGAAAAAGAAAATACTTATCGGCGTCTAGCTGCTGTATGCCTAGCTGTCTAGTCTGAGTTTCAAAGGAATGAGATTCGGTGCAAATCTAGATTGTTTAAGATAAACCATTACCTCTCAAACCTAGCACCTAGGCAGAAGGAAGTCCACTGAAACCCCTCAGTGTATATTTCTTGAGGCACTTCAGAAAAAAGTAAGAGGAAGCAAAAAATACTAACCAAACTTTAGCTGCAGTCTAACTTAGCTGTTTAACATGGGTATCAAAGAAATGAGATTGGGTGCAAACCCTAGATTGTTACGGCCAACTAGTTACCTCTCGGGATATGTTCATAGAAACACTTTGAAAATGAAAATAAGATACTAACCATCAAATAGATGACAGAAGACAGGGCAATGGTCCAATATCGACCCAAATATGAATCTGCAACATAAGCGCCAAGGAAAGGAAGCATGGCGACCACACCAGACCAGATATTCACATTCTTTGCAGCAGTAGTGGTGCTCTCATGCATAACAACTGTGAGGTAAGTCACCAAATTTGAATGAATGCCTGCATAGGCTAACCTTTCTGCTATCTCTACTCCTGTGAAGAAGATCATGATAAAGCATATGAACCAAACTCAAGAGCTACTAAAATATAATGGAATGTGTAAGAGAATATAATTGAAATTTTGATGATAAAACATTCGGAACAAACACACCAGCTACTACAATACAATTGAATGTATCAGAGAATAGAATTCAAATGAATTCATACCAATTATGAAGAGTGATGCTTTCCATCGTCCAGTATGAGCTCTCCTAACAGATTGTCCATGGAAATCAACTGATCCATCTCCAACAAAGCCACTAGACGAGGAAGAGTAATCTTCTTCCATTACTGTGTGCTTAAATAGTTTTCATTGATTTCTTTTAACAACAGAGAACAACAACAACAGAGAGGTTATTATTATAATAATAACAACCAGAGAGAGGATGAATTACATTAGTTAATTCAAAATTTTGACTATGACATGAAATGTGATTAATTCGAAAAACATTAAAATTAATATAAATTAAACTCTAATAATAATAACAGAGAGAAAAAATTCTAGAGTGACTTTCATGACTAGTTAAACTTTCTCATCAACCTTCACTGTTTTTTCCCCTAAATGTCAATATCAATTATTGTCATTTACGTGGATAAATAGCCCTGGCAAGTATGATGTCAATATCAATAAGGACGGTAAGAGTTACAACAATTATAAATTCTCATGACAGTAACGAAAGGTGAGCAATCAGTGGAAATTTCGGCAGTAGGATCAAGCAAGTCTCAGACGAAAATCAATCAATGAGAATTAAATATATGAAATTTTTTCAAATATATCACATTCAAAAAGATTTTTGTGAAGATTTTTGTGAATGTTTTAATAATAAATAAAATATTTGTGAATTTTATATTTATCAATATTTTAATGAATTATGAAAAATATGGATTTCATTTGGTACACATTTATTTTAATGAGATTAATTTCAATGTTGGTGATGTGGATCCCATTTGTCATTATTTCCCCTATTAAGGGGCTTATTATTAGTAAGTTGTTATTTTATATTTCGTACGAAAAATGTAATGTGAACACAGATTTTATTTTAGTGTATTTATCTAGTTTCTTATAAAGAGTGTTTGCTTAAGGTTTGACTTAAACATATCAGAGTTAAACACATTATCATTCTAAGATATGTTCTTCTTGATTCCGTTAAGACACAATTTAATGTAAAGGCCTTTCCTTTGCCACTTACTTTGTAGTGCCCATTTGTATATTTGATGAATATTTTTTCTTATTAATATGAATAATGTTTTCCAAAATAATATAAGTATCAATATACTATCTGATAGCAAGTGGTTGTAAATATATTTGGATACACCAAACCATGATTTATCTAAATGCATTCAACATTTTATGCTAATATGATCATTTTTTGTGTTTGAAAGTTATATCATGATAATGTCCTTAGCCTGAGTTTCCCCAAAATTAAAATAAGGATTGAGTACTATTCAATTTATGTATGATCAATATAATATCCATTATCTCAAGAGTCGAGTTTTTAAGAATTGGCTTTAAAAGCTATGTATGCTAATTTTTATTGTTGAAAGGAAATGTTAAATATCATTAATTTAAGTTTTCACATGGGAAGAATATATTTTCCAACATATTATGGACATTGGTAAGTTATGAAGAGTCATTGTTCATTTTACTACATGACAATAATAATAATAACAAAGATTTACATTTAATTATGAGTTGGAAATAGGGAAAAACATGTATGCTTAATTAGTTTGTAAGAAGAAAAGAAATGAAGACTTGTTTATGCTCATAAGTTACTAATAAAAATAAAGACTTTATTTATTTTCTAATTTGTATGAACAAAAAATATTGGTCTTTATTCTTAGTTAGTTGCATCGAGAGTTAGAAGGTGCTCTATAGGCTAGTATAGGACAAATGTTATGTAACATTACATGACAATGAAAAAATAAATAACTACATGTGTACATATTCCATACGACAATTTTTTTTTTTGCATATGTACATTTGTAGATGACAACATCTAAAAAAAACCAACGTAGATCCATCCTAAACTCGGATTGATCAAGCACCAAGAGGAATCAAATTTCTTTAAGTGTAATTTTTTATCATTTATATGAAAGAATTAATTCATGACACGAAATTAGATGATAACAAAATTTACATGTTAAGAATTATGATCTCTCTATGTTTGATAGATTCTGGTTCTAAGATGAATCTAGGCTGGTTTTGTTGAAAAATGCAGCAAGAAAGTCTCAATTTGATTTTTCCTTGGTCAAATTGAGAACATTTGAACTTCCACATTGGCAAAAAAACTTGGATGCAGTTAACTTGTGTGACATGGCTTTTGTCATTCAGTTAGCTCAAGAAATTCGAGTTAGAGGAGTTGGAGTTTAGTTAAGCATGTGTGATTGCTAATTTGCAGAAATCAAAGTCATTTATTTCAAGTTATTTTCAGTTAAACTAGTTCTAACTGTTGGAGGAACTAGTGGAAGGTCAGTTGTGCAGTGGGACAACAGTGTAACTTAGTGATCATCTAGTTAAATGATCAAGGAGACAAAAATAGCTAGTGCATGCAGAGAATTCGAGTTTCCTAGTTGTGGCAGAGATTCTAATGCAGTGTAACATCAATTGTAGACTAGCCTTCAGTGTACAGGTGTTGCATGCAGTCATATGATCAACCTTGGGAATTGTGCAATCATTTTGGAGGAAATTCCTAAATAATTGTAACAACCCCTGCTTGAATTTCCATATAAAAAAATATAAGACCAAGGTCATGGGACACGCATTCCAAGCTGAATGGTGGGAAAAAAAATCCTAGTTGGTGTTCATTTGGTTTATTATGGCTAAGGGGAAATTGGCAAAGGCAATGATAAAGGCTTTGGAAAGGCAAGATGCATTATTTATGAAAATAATGGAAATTAGGAGAAAAGGAAGGTCAAAGGTCAAAGGTTGCATGTGAGGAGGAAAATGAAGGAAGAATAATGGAAACTGAAGAAAATAGAGGTCTCAATGATAAAATGGCTTTTGAAGATTAGTTCATGGTTTTTTGTCAGTGCTAGTTTTTTGTCAGTTCAATTTTGGAGGTCTCATTTTCTACTCTCTCTCTCTCATACTCTTAGACACTTAGAGTTTTCTTGGAGCACTCTTGGAGGAGTGTGGCATACTTGGGATTTGGAGCAAGAAGGAAAATGAAGAGAAGGAAAGTGCAAGAGGGCATCGGGATTAGTAGCTACGAGTTTTGCTTGCAGGTACCGAGTTGCATGTATGATTTCCTTGCTAGTTTTGGCATGCATGGCACATGCATGTGGTTTCTTGGTTATGATCTGTCATTGGCATGGAGGATTGCCTAGATTGACGGTGGATTTACCTAGTCTTTCCATTTTCTGGATAGCCATGGTGGTGTGGGTGTCTTTCCTTTTGTTTTCTAGTTGGTTCTCATGTTCCTTATGGTTGTGGGTTGAGTTACTAGTTCCTAGAAGTCTTGGTTGGAAAAACCTCCTCGAAGCCCTATAACAACTTAGGTTGAGTTATTAGTCTTGGAAGCCTTCGTTGGAAAAACACTATCGAAGCCCTTGGTGGGTTGAGTTATATTAGCCCTAGAAATCATGGTTGGACAGACGCTCTCGAAGCCCTTGGTGGGTTGAGTTACTAGTCCTCGAAGCCTTGGTTGGAACAAACCCTCTAGAGCCCTAGATAACTTGGGTAGAGACCAATCTGGTGATGGTTAGTGATGTCCAACTGTGAGTTGGAATCACTAGTTGAGGGTTGAGGTGGTTTGGCCTCTAGAATCCCTAGTTTGGTTTTGTTGGATTTGTTCCATGAGATCCCACATTCATGCTTGGAATATGGCACGGGGGTGATTGACTAGAATAAAGATTTGGTTCTACCAATCTATGGTCGGGTGGTAGGTGGAAGTCCCATACATGGTTGCATTTTTCATATGTTAATAAGAGCTCCTTTTCTCTTGTATTTGATGGGTAAATAAACTTGTTCATATTTGGTTTTTATGGCTGCTATATCTTTGTTATTTCTATTGAATATATGTTGGTTAAGAGGATGTTTTATGACAAGATTGATGTATGGCTCTCATCATGTTTTAATTAGAAAATGAATGAACAATGAATATATGACCTAATAGATGATAATGTAGCTATTGTGATAAGGCATCAATGCTTCCTTATGAATCTCAGATAAGTATGAGACCCCTATACTCAGATATGTTGTTATGACCTGTAGATTACATATTTGTGATATGTTTGACGAAATGTCGATCATGGCTAGTAGGGGTCCAGTCAAGTCATTGATCAAATGTTTGCAATAGTAATCTTGTTTCAATGTTATTTATCATTTCTGAAGCTTAGATGGAGTTTTGGGTATTTGCCTGAGTCCTAGCCATGAAAAGTGGCACAAAATTTGTGGTTGCTGGCTCAGAACTAGATGAAAATTTCCACAGTCGTTGGCATGCCTTGTTGTGGGAGCGACTGGAAGGCCTTATTCACATGCATGGCTTGTCATGGGACTGACTGAGGGCCCAGATCTATAAAATGTCAAGTTGTCTCAGGGGTTGATCACCTGGTAAGGTTGGTTGGCTCCTGAAGGTTCTATAACATGTATGTAAGGTCATAATGGTTTTGTTTTATCAGTTCCACTTCCTTAACTATACATGGGGAGTTGAATCACATCATAGTAGCCTCTTTTCAAATGTTTACCCCATCAGACCAGTTAACTTGGGTAAATGTGGGAGGAGGGTGTTACAATAATACCGGTCTAATTTCCTCCGGAATTGTGCAAGGAAATAGGGGCTCAAGCTGAGGTAGAAATTGACTAAGTCTGGGTTAGAGCTTCTCATTGAGAAAAGAAACAGGTTATTCACTTGCATGTTGATCTCAAACTGAACTAGCAAGTGTAATACATCTATATTCATCTTATTTAATGAAAGAAGGCTTAAGGGGTTTTTAGCAGTTTCTCTCCCTTAGAAAAATACTATGCATGTGTGTTATTTTTTATTGCATGTCTGAGATTGTTGTTCTAAACTGTGAATTAATAATTTCAAAACAATAGAGTAGAATTGTGTCTCTTGATTTAGATTAAAATTTATCAAGCAGTTTCAATTCTACACCTAATTTCTACATGGTATCAAAGCAGGATTCACATTAGAACATGAATTTTGAAGTTGTTTCTCAGGAGGATTGAATTTGTAGTTCATTGTAGTAGGATCTTTACAAAGTTGGCAAGATGACCTTCAACGGGCTGAGACTAGAGTATGCGTTGGAAGGCAACTCTAATTTCATTGCATGGAGACAATATTGGATGAAAATAGATTGCTAGAATATGTCAAGACAAATATTTCAAAACCATAGGCATCTGATACATAGAACCTATCCCAATGGAAGAAAGATGTAGCCAAGGTGAGGAGAATAATATTGGAGGGAGTGTGAGACCACATTATCTAAAATATTTATGGGAAAGAAACTCCTTTTGTAATGTGGAAAGCACTAACAAAATTGTTTGAGAATAGCAGTGATCACAGGAAACTGGCGCTCAAGGATAAACTTCGAAATATCAAGATGCAGAAGAATGATACTATCCCCCAATACCTGAGTAGATCTTCAAACGTTAGTGATGAACTTGGTGGGGTTGGTTTTAATGTTGTAGAAGATGGCTTGGTAAGCCTAGCTATACTAGGCCTTCCCAAAAGCTAGCATAGCTACCAAGACTCGCTGAATGGGAGGGAGAAATTACCTAATTGGGAATGCTTATGGTATGATTTGGTAAAAGAGGAGATAAGGCAGAATACCAGAGATGGGACTTCATCCAAGGGAAAGGATGAGGAAAACTTTTCATTGGTTACAACTGGAATGAAGGGAAAAGGGAATAAATATAAAACCGAACTAGACCCCAGCCAAGGGTGCAAGAAGAAATATTTGTCCAAAATTAAATGCTTCAATTGTCATGAATTCAGGGACTATGCTACAAAGTGTCCACACAAAAAGTATGGTAAGAAGAACTAAGGAGGAGCAACACATGAAGCTTCATTTTGTAGTTCAAGCTTGACTTTACCCTTATCACATGCATGGCCAACACTGTGATGGGGAGTGTGTGGTACTTGGACTCTGGTGCCTCATTCTACATGATCGGGTGTAGAGAGTTTTTCAGTGACCTGGAGGAGAAAGATATCTAGATGCATATTGAGTTGGGGATTGACGGAAGGTACAATGCTACCAGGATTGGTACAACAACGTTTCAGAGGGATTCAGGATCCTCTCTTCACCTCAAAGGTGTCATGTTTGTTCCAAGCCTAAAGATGAATCTCATTTATGTAGCAGTTTTGGAATACCGTGGTTATGATGTGATCTTTAGAAAAGGGAAATCATTCCCGAGGCATATAGACATTGGACAAGTAAATAAGATCGAGGTTTATGTGAAGAACCTATACAAGTTGGATGTTGAAGATTGCACTGCATTAAGCAGTAAGGCAGAGAAAGTGCAGAGCCATGATGTCGGTGAAATTTTGCATAGAATACTTCTCCATTTGTATCATGGTGCCTTAAAGATTATGCAACAAATAACCACTAGCCTCCCTAAAGGATCACTTGAGTAATAAGATGTATGCAAAGGATGTACCTTTGGGAAGTATGTAAAATCCACATTCCATGATCAAGACAAAAAATCACATGCGGTCTTGGAAAGAGTCCACTCCGATGTTTGTGGACCTTTCTCAATAACCTCCACTACCAGACATAAATATTTTGTCATTTTTATTGATGACTTCTCAAGGAAGTGTCAGATCTTCTTCATGTGGAAAGAAGATGAGACATTCTCCAAGTTCATAGAATTCAAGGCACTAGTTGAGAAAAAGACTGACAAGAAGGTGAAGGCTCTCAGGAGCAATAATGGAGGTGAGTATGTTTCAAATGAATTCAAAAATTTATGTGTGAAAGAAGGGATTTGAAGAGAGCTGACAACACCCCACAACCCACAACAGAATGGGGTAGCTGAGAGGAAGAACCAAAGCATTGTGGGCGAAACGAGATCTATCTTACATGACCAAGGCCTACCTCTGCATTTGTGGGCTGAGGCATGCAACACAACAGTCTATTTGCAGAACTAGAGTCTTCACCAGATTCTTGGTATGATTACACCAAACGAGGCCTTCTCTGGGAGAAAGTGGGATGTGTCGCACTTAAGGATTTTTGGAGGCTTTGTTTACTACCATGTCTCCAAATAATCAAGGAGGAAGCTTGAGCTGACAACGGATTTGGGGGTATTTGTG
Organism: Pinus taeda; assembly: GCA_000404065.3. Taxonomy (NCBI): domain Eukaryota; kingdom Viridiplantae; phylum Streptophyta; class Pinopsida; order Pinales; family Pinaceae; genus Pinus; species Pinus taeda. The sequence continues at coordinate 10,865 of APFE030204224.1, forward strand.
GGTTACAAAGAAAATCATCAAAACTACCGTGTGTACTTACCTTCCCTTAGAATGACGTTTGTGTGAAGGGATGTAAATTTTGATGATGATAAATCGATGTAGGGCTTTCTTGAGAGGGAGCTTGAGATCCCACCCAAAGAGGAGCTTTTAGATCCAAAGGAGGAGCCTCAGGAAAATGTGGAGTAGCCACAAATTGAGGAGCAGAGAGTGGAGACATCCACTCAAGAAGAACCATTCAGAGAAGGCATAAAAATAACTAGGTAAGCTGATATATTTGTGCAAGATGCGAGGGATTATGTGGGAGCTCCTTCAAATTTGAGCAGGCAAAGGAGTTCACCTGAGAGGTACATTGGCTACATGACTCTAATGATTGAGATGGTAGACACTGAGCCATCCTCTTTCAGGAAATAGTTGAGTAACCGTTATGGGTTGATGCAATGATGGAAGAATATGAATCCATTGTAAAGAACAATGTTTGGAAAGTGGTCCCAATTCCAACAAATAAATCAGTTGTGTGTTTGAGATGGATCTTCAAGGTTAAGCATGCAACAAATGAAATCATAGAGAAGTATAAGGCCAGATTTGTGGCCAAAGGATTCTCCCAAGTTGAGGGAATTGACTATGTGGATACCTTTGCTCCTGTAGCAAGGTATTCATCCATTAGAGAAATTCTTTCTCTGGCTATGTAGATGGGGTGAAAGACCCACCAGATGGATGTAAAAATAAAATTTCTCAATGGGGTTATTGAGGAGGAGGTGTACATCAAGAAACTAGAAGGCTTTGAGACATTTGATCAGGAGTATCATGTGTACAGACTCAAGCACGCATTGTACGGTCTCAAATAGGCACCTAGTGCTTGGTACACTAGGATCGACAGTTATCTCACTGGTTTTGGATTCACCAAAAGTGAAGCGGATGAAAACCTCTATCACATCTTGGTAAAAGGTAAATTAATTATTATTGTCTTATATGTTGATGATTTGATTTTAACTGGTGATGAGAAGTTGATCAGATCTTGCAACAAGGACCTTGCAAGGGAATTTGAAATGCAGGACATGGGTCTCATGTAGAAATTTTGGATAAAATAACACTTATTCACAGAGATTATCCTGATTATACACTATTTGCAGAATGCATGCATAATACATAACCTCCTCTACGTTGATCATCAATTTTGCGGAATTAAGAAACAATAGCATGCGCACATTGAAACATCAATCACACATATCAACACAGTATGTACTGGGGAAAGCATATAGCTAAAAACCCCTCAACTATCTGTATGTTATGATGATAGAGAACATGTAACAATACATAGTACAATACTCCTCACAAGTACTTAGTACTATCTCCACCTGTTACACACAAACTAGCTCAGATCTGAATCAATCACAGGTTCAAATCTCCTTCGCTGCTTGCCTGCCTCCACTGCATAATCCTGCATGAGAATATTGATCTTCCAAACTCGTATTCACTTGGTTTGTACTGCGCAATCCTCATTGGCAATCTCCATCATTGATTGTGCAAATTTCATGCACAACTATAGTCACAACTGACAGCTGTCTTGCCCTTTCACTCTCCTCTAACACTTGTCTCCACTGAATTGTCCATGCACTGAGTTAACTGATGTATTCTTTAGTTGATTTATGAGTTAATAATTAGTGAATTAATTAATAACTAATTCACACCACTCATCCCTAGTGTATTTGTCAGTTATACTAGATACAACTAGTTCAACTAAGTCAAACTAAACACAACTCCATCAACTCCTCAATCAACTCCACAAAACTCAATCACTTGAGTTCTAACTGAAGTCTATCATGCAATAGCTCAACTAACCCATAAGAAAAGCGTATTTCCTTCTGGAAGTTGCATGTGCCACATTTGTAGCTTGAATTGAAGTGCTCCAAGATGATAAGATAATGTTTATAGTCCAAATATTATTAAGAGCTAATAATATTCGACTGTTCTATTTTTTGATTAGAAGTCTAAAAATAGACTCCACCCATATGTCTAAAAATAGAAGTCCATATATTTTTACCAACATGACCAATCATCCATAAATAGCATCCTGCAACTCATAGACCATGATCCATATGTCTAAAAATAGACTTTGCGCCAAAAATAGCCTACGGGCCCACTTAGTGAAGGCGACTTCTTTTCACTAAGCTCCATCATCTTGTTGCATTTTCAACATCTCATGCACTACTTCCTTTGGTTGGAAGTATGACAAGGAGATGGGGAACTATTTGTGTCTCAAGGAAAGTATGCAAATGAGATACTACAAATATTTCGCATGGATATTTGTAAACCCATGGAGACACCTCTAGTGACCAACTGGAGGAAGGAGACTGCCACTTCAGGGGAAGAGGTGGATGCTACCATTTACCGACAACTAGTGGGTTCACTGATGCATCTTGTGATCACACAACCATATATGTGCTATGCAGTCAAGTTGTTGAGCCAAACTATGGTTAGGCCAACCAAATTATTTGGGAAGGCCTAGCATGTTTTATGGTACCTTAGAGGCACTACCCAATTTGGACTATGACACAGACAGACAGAGGGAGTAAATTTGTTTGGTTTTACAGATGCAGATTAGCAAGGGATTCTATCCAACCGAAAGAGTACATCAAGTGTAATTTTTAGTGTAGTGTCCGTAGCGATTTCTTGGTACAACAAGAAGCAAATTTTTGTGGCGCTCAGCTCAGTAGAAGTAGAATACATGGCTACAAGTCAAGAAACATGTGAGGCGATATGGATGAGAAAGATACTTGTGAGACTGTTTGGTTAGATGATGGATCCAATTGTGATCTATTGTGATAATCAAAGTTGCATCAAGTTGTCTGAGAATCTAGTATTTCATGATCAATCCAAGCATATAGATATTTGTGTGCAAAGGCAGATAATGTGCCAACAAAACATTCCGATAGAGGAAAAAGATGTTGGCATTTTGACAAAGACTTTATCAAGAGGGAAGTTTGAGTTCCATAGGTGCGGGATAGGGGTAGTTGATAATCCCTTTCTTGCTAAGAGGGAGTGTTGAAAAATGCAACAAGAAAGTCTCAATTTGATTTTGTATTGGTGAAATTGAGAAAAATCGAATTTCCACATCAACAGACAACTTGGATGCAACAAACTTGTGTGACATGGCTCTTGTCACTTACTTAGCTCAGTAAATTCGAGTTAGAGGAGTTGGAGTTCAATCAAGCATGTGTGTTTGCTAATTTCTAGAAATCAAGGTCAACTATTTCAAGTTCTTTTCGTTAAACTAGTTCTCACTATTGGAGGAACTATTGGAAGCTCAGTTGTGTAGTGGGACAATATTCTAACTCAGTGATCATCTAGTTAACTGATCAATCTAACCAAAATAGCTAGTCCATGTAGAGAATTCGAGTTCCCCAATTGTGATGGAGATTCCAAGGTAGTGTAACGTTAGTTGTAGACTAGTCTTGAGTATACATGTGTTGCATGCAGTCAGATGATCAACCTTGGGAATTGCGCAAACATTTTGGAGGAAATTCCTAAATAATAGGGGCCTAATTTCTTCAGGAATTATGCAAGGGAATAGGGGCTCAAGATGAGGTGGAAATTGACTAAGTCTAGGTCATAACTTCTCTTTGAGCAGAGAGATAAGTGATTCACTTGCAAGTTGAGCTTAGATTGAGCTAGCAACTGTAATACATATATATTCATATGATTTAATGCAAGCAGACTTAAGGGGATTTTAGCAGTTTCTTTCCCCTAGAAAAATACTACGCATAAGTGTTATTTTTTATTGCATGTCTGAGATTGTTGTTCTAAATTGTGAATTAATGTCCGCAGAACAATAGAGTAGAATTGTGTCTCTTGATTTAGATTAAAATTTCTTGAGCAGTTGCAATTCTCCACCGAATTTCTACATGGTATCAGAGCAGGATTCACATTAGAACAAGAATTTTGAAGTTTTTTGTCACGAGGATCGAATTTGCAATTCAATGTAGAAAGATATCTATAGAGTTGGGAAGATGACCTTAAATAGGATGAGACTAGAGTATGCTTTGGAAGACATCTCTAATTTGATTGCATGGAAGTATTTCATGGAGGCGATATTGGATGACAATGGAGTGCTAGAATATGTCAAGATAGATATTGTAAAACCACGAGCATATGATGTACAGAACCTAGCCCAATGGAAGAAATATGTATACAAGGATAGGATAATAATCTTGGAGGGAGTGCAAGACCACATTGTCTCAAATCACCATGCGAAAGAAACTCATTTCGCAAGGTGGAAGACACTGACATATCTTTTCAAGAATATGTGCAACCAAAAGAAATTATCTCGTAGTATCTGAGTATATTTACAAAATTTCATGATGAACTTAGTGGGGTTGGTGTTAATGTTATAGAAGATGACTTGGTAAGCCTAGATCTTCTAGGCCTTCCCAAAATCTAGCATATCTACCAAGACTGGGTGAACGAGAGGGAGAAATTACCGAATTGGGAATGCTTATGGTCCAATTTGGTATAAGAGGAGATAAGGAGGAATACCAAATATTGGACTTCATCCAAGGGCAAGGAAAATTTGAATTGGTTGGAAAGAGAAAGAAGGGTAAAGGGAAGAAATCTCAAACCAAACCAAAATCCAGCCAAGGGGGAAGAACAAATATTTTTCCAAAATTAAATGCTTCAATAGTCATGAATTCGAGCATTATGCTACAAAGTGTCCACACAAAAAGTTTGGAAGGAAGAACTCAAGAGGAGTAGTGGGTGAAGCTTTGGCTTCACAATTCGATCTTGACTTCACCCTTATCACATGTATGGCCATCATTGTGATGGGGATTGTGTGGTACTTGGACTCTGGTGCCTAATTCCACATGACAAGGTGTAGGGAGTTTTTCAGCGACCTAGAGGAGAAGATATCCAAATGCATTTTAAGGTGGGGGGCGATGGAAGGTATAGTGCTACTGGGATTGGTACAATAACCTTTCAGAGGGAGTCAAGATCCCTTCTTCACCTCAAAGATGTCATTTTTGTTCTAGGCCTAAAGAAGAATCTCATATCTATAGCAATTTTTTAAGACCGTGGTAATGATGTGAACTTTAGAAGAGGGAAATCATTCTTGAGACATATAGCCATTAGATAGGTGAAGTAGATCAAGGTTCATGTGAAGAAACTGTACAAATTAGACGTGGGAGATTGCACTACATTAAGCAGTAAGGTAGATAAAATGTAGAGATGCGATGTCAGTGAACTTATAAACCTAATACTTGGCCATTTTCATTATAGCACCTTAAATATTACGCAAAAAATAACCATTGGCCTCCCTAAAGGAGAACTTGAGTAGTAGGATGTATGCAAAGGATGTACATTGGGGAAGTATGTAAAATCCACATTCCATGATCAAGACAACAAAGCACATTCTGTCTTGGAAAAAATCCACTCTGACGTCTGTGGACCTTTCATGGTAGCCTCCACTGCCAGACATAAATATTTTGTCATTTTTAATGATGACTTCTCAAGGAAGTGTTGGATCTTCTTCTTGCAGAAGAAAGATGAGACATTCTCCAAGTTCGTAGAATTCAAGGCACTAGTTAAGAAAGAGACTGACAAGAAGGTGAAGGCTCTCAGGAGTGATAATGGAGGTGAGTATGTTTCGAATGAATTCAAAACATTATGTGCGAAAGAAGGCATTCGAAGAGAGTTGACCACACCCCACAACCCACAACAAAATGGGGTAGATGAGAGGAAGAACCAAAGCATTGTGGAAGCGATGAGTGTTGTGTTACATGACTAAGGCCTACCTCTGCATTTGTGGGATGAGGCATGCAACACAAAAATATATTTGAAGAACCAGAGTCCTCATCGGATTCTTGGTATGATTACACCAGAGGAGGCCTTCTTAGGGAGAAAGCCAGATGTGTCACATTTCAGGATTTTTGGAGCCTTTGTTTACTACCATGTCTCCAAAGAATCAAGGAAGAATATTGAGTTGACAACAGAGTTGGGGGTATTTGTGGGTTACACAAAAACTCCCAACAACTATTGTGTTTACTTACCTTCCCTCATAATGAAAGTTGTGTGAAGGGTTGTAAAGTTTGATGAGGAGAAAGTGATGCGGTGCTCTCTTGAGAGGGAGCTTCAGATCGCACCAAAAGAGGAGATTTTAGCTCCAAAGGAGGAGCCTTAAGAAGTTTTGGAGTAAGCCAAGAATTAAGGAGCCTTAAGAAGACGCTTTGGAGGAGGAGTAAAGAGTGGAGACATCCACTCAAGCAAAACCATTCAGAGAAGGTAGAAAAAGAACCAGAGAAGCTGATAGACTTGTGTAGGATGCGGCGAAGAATGTGGGAGCTCCTTCAAATTTTCACAGAAAAAGGATATCACCTTAGAGGTACATTAGCTACATGGCTCTAATCACTGATCTGGTAGAGACTGAGCCATCCTATTTCGAGGAAGTTGTTGAGAAACCTGTATGGGTTCATGCAATGGTGGAGGAGTACGGATCCCTTGTAAAGAACAATGTTTGGGAAGTAGTCCCAAGACCAACACATAAATTATTTGTGGGTTCGAGATGGATCTTCAAGGTTAAGCATGCAACAGAAAGAAGCATAGAGAAGTATAAGGCCAAATTTGTGGCCAAAGGATTCTCTCAAGTTGAGGGAATTGACTATGTAGAGACCTTTGATCATGTAACAAAGTATTCATCCATTAGATCAATTCTTGCTTTGGTTGTGTAGATGGGGTGGAAGATCCACTAGATGGATTTAAAAACAACATTTCTCAATGGGGTTATTGAGGAGGAGGGGTACATCGAGAAACCAAAAGGATTTGAGACATTTGATCGAGAGTCTCGTATGTGCAGACTCAAGTGAGCATCGTGCAGTCTCAAATCGACACCCCGTGCTTGGTACACTAAGATCAACAACTATCTCGTTGGTTTGGGCTTCACTAAAATTGAAGTAGATGAAAACCTCTATCACATCTTGGTAAAAGGTAAATTTCTTAAAGTTGTCTTACATGTTGATGATTTTATTTTAACTGGTGATGAGTAGCTTATCATATCTTTCAAAGAGGACCTTGCAAAGGAATTTTAAATGAAGGACATTGGTCTCATGCACTACTTCCTCGGGTTGGAAGTATGGCAAGGTGATGGGGAACTATTTATGTCTCAAGGAAAGTATGCAAATGAGATACTACAAAGATTCTACATGGAGAGTTGTAAACCCATGGAGACACCTCTAGCAACCAATTGGAGGAAGGACACTGCCACTTGAGGGGAAGAGGTGGTTGCTTCCATTTACCGAAAATTAGTGGGTTCACTGATATATCTTGTGAACACATGACCAGATATGTGCTATGCAGTCAACCAGTTGAGCCAAGCTATGGTTAGGCCAACCAAGTTATTTGGGAAGGAAGCTAAGCATGTTTTATGGTACCTTAGAGGCACTAACCAGTTTGGACTATGGTACAGATGAATAGAGGGAGTGAAGTTGTGTGACTTCATAAATGTAGATTGGGAAGAGATTCCATCCAACCAAAAGAGTACATCAGGTGGAATTGTCATTGTTGGGTCCACAGTGGTTTCCTAGTACAAGAGGAAGAAAATATCTGTGGTGCTTAGGTCGACAGGAGCATAATACATGGCTACAAGTCAAGCCACATGTGAGGTGAGCTGGATGAGAAAGATACTTGTGGGACTATTTGGTTAGATGATGGATCCAATTGTGATCTATTTTTATAATCAGAGTTACATCAATATCTTTGAGAATTTGGTATTTCACGATTGATCCAAGCATGTAGATATTCAGTATCACCATTTACGGGATTGTGTGCAGAGGCAAATAATGTTGCTACAATACATTTCGGTAGAGGAACAAGATGGTGACATTTTGACAAATGCTTTGTCAAGAGGGAAGTTTGAGTTCCATAGGTGCATGATAGGGGTAGTTGATAATCCCAAATATTTTCAATGTGGTTTTTTCCGAAAATCTTCATATATCAATCCCTTTCTTACTGAGAGGGAGTGTTGAAAAATGCAGCAAGAAAGTCTAAATTTGATTTTTCCTATTGAAAAAATCGAATTTCCACATCAACATACAACTTGGATGCAGTTAACTTGTGTGACATGCCTGTTGTCACTCAGTTAGCTCAGTAAATTCAAGTTAGAGGAGTTGGATTTCAATTAAGCATGTGTGATTACTAATTATTAGCACTCAAGATCAATTATTTCAAGTTGTTTTCAGTTAAGCTAGTTCTAACTGTTGGAGGAACTAGTGGAAGGTTAGTTGTCTGGTGGGAAATTAGTCTAACTCACTGGTCATCTAGTTTATTGATCAATCATCCCAAAATAGCTAGTGCATGTAGAGAATCTGAGTTCCCTAGCTGTGGTGGAGATTCCAAGGCAGTGTAACATCAGTTGTAAACTAGTCTTGAGTGTACAGGTGTTGCACGTAGTCAGATGATCAACCTTGGGAATTGCGTAATCATTTAGGAGGAAATTCCTAAATAATAGGGGCCTAATTTCCTCAAGAATTGCGCAAGGAAATAGGGGCTCCAATTGAGGAAGAAATTGACTAAGTCTGGGTCATAGCTTCTCATTCAGTAGAGAGATAGGTTATTCACTTGCAAGTTGATCTCAGACTGAGCTAGCAATTGTAATACATCTCTATTCATATGATTTAATGCAAGCAAGCTTAAGGGGTTTTTAGCAGTTGCTTTCAGAAAAATATTGTGCAAGTGTGTTATTTGTTATTGCATGTTGGAGATTGTTGTTCTAAATTTTGAATTAATGTCTGCAAAACAATAGAGTGGAATTGTGTCTCTTAATTTAGACTAAATTTTTTTGAGCGATTGCAATTCTACACCTAATTTCTACAGGTTTTAGTATAATTAACCGCTAACCTTCTTATATTTCAATCAATCTACACTTATCAATATCTACTATCATCATTGTTAACCATATACTTATTTATGATACATGAAAAACTGTATATTTGGCTTTAGAAAATTGTTACTCGGTTTTTCAAATAATAGCAATGAAATTTAATTTTATATAATTTAATATTTTCATATGATATCATTTTCAATACACAATTTTCAACGCATTTAACATTATGAAAGAACATATTGGTTTAAGGTGTGATTAATGAAAATTACCTTAGGAATGTAATGATTGACTATAATTTAATTATTAATACATCGCAAATATAACAAATTATGTGTCTGAATATCTTGTAATCAAAACCATGTAAAGAACCATATGTTTGCTCTATATTTTGCAATTGTATTGTTGCAATAGAATCTCGGCACAAAATTAATTTGTAACTATAGAATATTAAGTTGCTCTCCAATAGAGGTTAGAATGTGTGAGACAAGTTATGTTAAATGCAAAATTGGTCATTTAGAATTAAATATAAGACTATATGTTGAAAGGATATTTATTATTTTATGTAAAATAAGGTTTTTAGTGAAGAGGTTGTATCTTCACCAACAAAATTATAGCAAATAAATTTAATATTAAATTTTCCATATTTTTTTTTGTCAATTTATTAAAATTAGCAGAGGAAAAGAACTTAACAATAGTTTTGTCTAGCATGTGTTTTTTCCTTTTGCATAAACTCAATCTTGCCAATCTTCAACGTCAACTAAATATGATACTTGCACACATTAAGACAACCAAGCCTTCCTTCAAAACACTTTTGGTATATCAACTATTTTATTCAAGGAATTCATCATATCAGTAATTTGCAAAAAATAAAAAAATAAAAAAAATTGTGATTAAATGCAATAAGAATTCAAACACCAAATTGGGGGATTGAAAGAAGAAAGGTGTTGATGCATCATAAAGATTATGACAAGTAAACTTATATCTTGGAATTTTAAGTAATGGTTTCTTTTCTTGAATTTGTAGCCCTTCAATTATAACCACGTAACAAATCATTTCTAATCTTTGACAACTAACAATCCTTATAAAGTGGAGACAAATCTCTAAATTACTTGACATTAAGAAAGGATGGATTGTGTATATGGAATCAAGGGATTCCCAACAAGATGAAATGTAGGTCAAGTAGTAAGAGAAAGACAATTTGGACAATTTACTAGTGCATAGGTTACTCAATACAAAGGAATTTGCTATTTTCTCTCTTCTATGTGTGTGCATGCACATGCACAACCATTACTCAACTTATGGACATAATTTTATGTGACGGATAGGAAGATAAAGTATTTGGAGAGTGAGATCAAGGTTAGAGAGGTTTTTGATATCTATGAAATTTGTTCATGGTCATGCATTTTGTAACAATTTGTTTATATTGTTTGAGTCATTTTGTATGAGACCATAGGTTTATGAAAGAGCATAAGTGGTCAATTGCTAGTTAGTAATGTAGAACTAGCAGCCATAGAATGAATAAATTTCATGTCTATACAATCATAATGATTGGCCAATCTCAAACTTTTCTAACTAAAAGATGGTCAAAATATGGTATACCAAATTCCCCCTAATGTATGAGGGCAAAAGAGAAAGTGAAGGATAAAATACAATATATTTGATTATGAAAGATATGACACATGAACATGAGTAAATATCAATGCACCCAAGATTAGAAAGGAACCTAAAATCACGAACCAATGTATCAAATATTATTTTCCTTGAGGAGGACATACCCATGCTTAGAGGTAAAGTAAGCATGGTTTCCAAATCAAGTACATTGTAATCCATGAGGCATATATAGATTGCAAAATCATGGCCATGAAATAATATGTGGTGGATCCATGTTAAAATAGTATCATAGCCACTATAAATTACATAATGGGAGAATTTATCTTTCCACTAGGCATTAACAAATCTTATTGCCAAATGTATGGTAACCCATCAATGATGATACACCAATGTGGATAATACATTATAGCATGCATGCATAGATGTGGTGAAATCAGACACACGTAGAATCCAATGCCAAAATTTCATTAATGAATACCTACTTGGCAAAGACAAGTGACCCTACCATATATCAATACAAGACCAAGGTACCATATTGTTTATAAATCTATTTCCTAGAATATATGAGATAGAGTCAATAGGAAGAGATCCGCTAAAGGAAATGCATCGCGGCATCCCTTATCATCTAATACATGATAAAGCTAAAACATGATTTGTGTTGAAAAGGGGTCTTGTACAATTGCTAGAGAGAGCATCCCATCAATTACAAGTTTGACATGCACCATATGAACATAGTTCATAAAAATGTTCCTTTGATTAATAATCAATGATGAAAATTATTAATAAAGGTGATGAAATCCACCGATTATGAAAATGGAATCCAAGGTATAACATAAATCCTACTATGTGAATAAAGGTCTTTCCATTGAATGTAGGTGAACAACTTAAATAATGACCAATGATGTAATACCATTTGTTGAGTGCAAATGTAAACTACCAATGTGAAAGCAAGTTCAAAGTTGTTATGACTCTAAGTTTGTCCCCTAGAGCAATGTGGCATAGTTGATAGTAGAAGACTTAGTAATCCAAATGCAAAGGTGTATCCTTTGAAAATGGTAGGATATAAAAGGTATTGTATATGACACTGAATTGAGACATTAACATAAGAAATATTGATAGTAGATGAACATAAGTACTTTAAGAATGACTAACATTGGCTATAACTCTTGTTGAACATAAGCATGACATATTGAATTGTTTTTGTAACAACTAAGGCCAAAGATAGCAATATACAAACCTTATCTTTCAGGGGCAAGATATAGCTAAAAGGCGATTTTTTAAGATAATGTTTTGAGGTTGGTGAATATTTTATATTATTTAAATATGAGATAGCCTTATTTCAAAACCTATTATATTTGTGGATATAAATAGCCACAATAGATATCTCAAAAGGAATCATATTTTCCTATTTTCAATTTAGTCAATCATATTACTTACTTTTGAGTGGGAAAGAGAAAATTAGAATCATATTCGCCTATATTCAAGAAAAGGGGACAAATTTTCACCATAGATAGTTTGCAAGCCTAGGGTATTGGGTAGCTCATGGTATTTACCCATGGTATTTGATATGAAGCCTATTTAAAGGTTTGATATACTCCATTGTAAGATACCTCAAATGACCATATTATCCATGGAGAATGGAATTATTTTGTATATATTTTCATTAACTTTCATGTTAAAATCCATGATTAAATGAGTATGTACACAATCATTTTCTTTTAAATATCAATGCATTAATATTATATGATTTGTTTCAAGTTAACTATTAATTATATATTATTAACATGAGTCTTTGTCTAGGAATTAATAAGTATGTAGTAGATACACACATTTTATATATTTTTCCATTACATTTCATATAAAATCCATGATAAAATGGGTATATACACAATCATTTTCTTTTAATATCAATGCATTAACATTATATGATTTGTTTCATGTGAACCATTAATTATATATTATTAACATGAGGTTTTGTCTAGGAATTACTAGATATGTGGAAAATACACACATATTTGATTGTGTGTACAAGTCAAATACATAGCAGAGAAATAGTTCAACAAAAAAAGATAAAAGCAGAGTCAAAATATGGATTACCAATAAATGGTCATCATTAAATTAGAATATTTTCACATATATGTTTATAAATTTCACTTGAAACGGAGAGACAACCTATAATCTAAGACTACAAACATTACCAAGATGTTGTTGTCACAAGAAATGTTGAAAGATGGGAATCTAATAAACCATGTAGTAGATCTAGAAAGATTATAACATCTAAGATGTTGGACATACAACAATACTCAGATTGGTGCACTCATTAATAATGGCAAGGTATATGTGTCATCTACATATTCATTTAATTATTCATCTAAAAATAAATTTTGACGGTGTCTTGAAATCTATGAATGAGTTTTAATAATTGTCTCTAATATTTTATATAATTTTGGTTCGTATGATGTTATATATAATCTTCCATGAGGTAATGAATCATTTATGTTTCTTATCTTATACGCTTTGACTATGAATAATGTAATAAGGTTTCTTAGCTGATTTGATTTAATTATGGATAGAGCAATAATATTTCTTATTAAATTATTTGTAATGACTTCAATGCAATTTGTATTTGTAATGATTCACAAGGAAAAAAAATACTCGAAGATAAGGTTGAACTTTATATTATGTAGTGATATTGGTATGAAATATTTATAGTTGTTTGAAAATTTTGTTGAAAAGGTATTTGAAAATTATGTAGTGTTATTGATCATTATACCTACACCAAAATAGTTTTAAAAGTATATCAAATTTTCAACCCTAAAAAGATGGTGATTGGAGAAATAAACTAACTCTTTATGTGTGTTAATTTTAAGGCTTGTTTTAAGGTTCTTTTAAACAATAGTATTGAGTTTTCAAATTATTATCTCTAAAATAAGTAATTTGTACCAAAAAGAAAAGGGTATTACTGATAGCATCATTTTTCAATTTAAGGGTTGATTTTAAATCTTTAGTTGCAACAATACTAGTTGTACATGTCATAGTTTCAATAACTTGTAATTTTAACCCCAATTTTTTTTTGTAGTCTTTTTTAAGTGTTGGTAGCACCAGTTTTCATTTCAGTGGTTCACTATTTTTTTTCTTTTCTTTCTTTATTTATTTATAGCAACAATATATGTTTTTAAGATCATGGTTCCAAAATATTGTAATTTCAACTCTAAACAAATTGCTGCTAATAACATCACTTTTTAATTAAAAATTTGATTTTGAGATTTTTAGCACAAACATATGGGTTTTAAGGGTAGTAATACTTATTTTGAGATCACAATTCATATCAAATCAATAATTATGTTCTCCTTGAATACATAGTAAAAACCCAAAATTGTCATCCCAAGTGCGACCTAGTAGCTATAGAGTTTGTTCTGTTTAAGAATCCCAAGGAACTAGAACTGAGTATAGGAAAATAAATGGTCATACATACTAATGGATAATGAAATTATGAAAAATGGTGGAAAATAAGGAAAATATATTGTATTTATTTTACTAGAATACATTTACGACTACTATGAATTTTATGGTTGTTATGGATATGGTGGTACCCATGACAAAATATAGATGGATAAATAATACATATTGATAACTATCAAATTTTGGTGGGATGATGAGGATTATATTTAAAATCATGACTAATTTTTTCATAATATCAAAAAAATTATCTTTTATAAATTGAAATATCTTACTATCTCCTACCTAATAGGCTAAATTTCATATATGGTGTTTCTAATCAATTAATACGCTATAAAAACTAAAAGTATTCCTTGACATATTCTAAAACATATTCATTAAAGTTTTTTTTTTTCCATGACTATGAGTGGGTGCAAGAGGAGAGCTACTAGTTATAGTCAATAATATGTACCTGTATATTCAATATACTAAAGGAATTCAATAATTAAATATAGAATTATTTCTATCATGGATAACCCTTGAGAGAACATGTGAAGGTAGTTAACACTTTGGAGTGAGTTGTGGTGAGGGTAATGTGATGCAACTATGAAAAAATTGACAAAACTCTAGGCCAAAAGTTTTATAAACTCTTAGTTATGGGATTGCTAATAATACATTAATATTATTGGGTAAAAATGTGATAAGCCAAAATATTTACTCAATTTTAAGAGTTTTTGGTTAGCTAAAATGATCAATTTTGTAGTGGTTTTAACAAACCTGCAATTTCAAAAAGGATAAACCCATGCAAATTTTAAACATCATCTATTCAAATTGCTACCATAGGATTCATTCTCAAATCTAATTCATAATGATATAAGAATTGTTCCTTTTCATTAGGAATTGCTATTTATCAAAATTTTGTTCTAAACTTTATCTTTCAAATTTTTTATTGTTACCGACACTCATTATCATTAAACATACAATACCAAAAGAATAGCAAAAATCATAGCACACTTCCTCATGATATCCTATTCAAAAGATACTTTTATTTTTCTTGGTAATGACCACATTAAAAAGAAAATTGGTGTCCACATAAATGTGTCGAAAGGATACCATTTTTTGTTTTGTTTTTCCATTTGAAAAAGTAATAAAAAATTAAGTTCTCAAATCCAAAAACTCACAAAATATAGTCTAAGTACTAGTGCAAACTATGTGTATTGAGTATTTTAATCATTTTTTCTTATTCCCCTAAAATGAATATTCATCTGCAAAAAATTAGATGCACACATAGGTCATTCATATATTCATCTAGAAATTTTAAAATATATGCAATCAATAAACCACAACTATATCCCACTGTATGCCCAAAAGGTTTTAAGAAATATATGAGTAAAAGATAAAGACAATTCTTTGCAACTCTCATTTTTACTCCAAATCAAAATTATTAAATAAAATGAATTTAGAGAGTTTGAAACTTGAAGAAACATAAAATTCTGCAACTTTCTTCATAAAAAACAAGCAAAGGTATTACCCTTTTTCATGTTTTCACCCTCTCATACTTGTAGTGAAAATTATATAACTAGTCGACACCTCCTATTGGGAACCTACTACCTTGTCAAATAATTTTTTACCTCATCCAAGACCAACCTAATGACCATATAGCCCTCTTACATGTATTGAAAACTATATAGGTAGATGAAACCTACCATTGGGGACCCACAAAAAGGATTAGCATCAACTGGGCATCATTACCATACCAAATGACCATGCATATCATCCATGACCATATGGTGATGACACAACCATACTAATATTGATATCCTACAACCCTGTGACAAGAAGATGAGAAAAATCCATTGGTGATATTTATAAAAAAGTGCCTCAAGATAAGTGGAATTTGCATTACATTAATTAATGGCAAGGTAAGTACCAATTAATCATACATTAGTCAAAAACAGATGCATGTGCTTAATCACATTCAACAACATATTACATATAAACTAGGTATAGAACATCTGTGAACAACTAGATATCTAGTATGTGATTAGAGTACATCCACATTTTTTCATTTTATCTACACTACAGTCGAAATAATCACATTTCCTTTCGATAATTTTCACTATAGCTCTTTCTAATGAAAATATATGCAATAATTAAAATCAACACCTAAAAAACAATATAAAATGAAGTACCAATGGCACAATACCATCTATTGAGTGAAAAATCTACACTGGTACACTAAATTTTGATGGCACCTATCATTTCCTAATGATTACTCCCTCAAGGTCCATTTTCTCATCCTTACATATTATGTCTACTTGAATTTATTAACTGATAGTCAACTCTTCCAAGGTAACCCGCTTAAGCTTAATGTACCCCTTTTGTAGACATCACATTTCTAACCACATTTCCTTCACATTCCTAGCTTGAAATCACTTCCTAAGTCACATGATTCCTAACATTATTTCTAGAAAAATCTCCTCTTTCACACCATTTTCCATCCTTTTAGCCCAAAAAGCATTTGGGTTTTCCACATGACCTTTGTTGTGAGATCATTTTATTTCTACATGGTTGTCATCTTATTTTTCTTTGTACCATGACCTGCACCTATTTGAATTTTACCCAATGTCACAATGTATTATTGTACTATAACATATCATCCGTAATGATTCATGACTTCATGTATAAAACCATAAATAAATGTTAAAATGTTGTAATGATGTGAGATCCCTACTTGGTTCTTGGTTAACTTAATTTATTTTCCAACACCCCCTAGTTAGTTGTGTTTGATAAAAGAGGTGTCATATTTTAAGAATGAAGTGCCCTGATTAGATGACTAAGGTATATCATTGCATGGATGGGTGCCATCCTTGTTATCCATGTGTTAAAATTGGCAACCAGGGAAAAACTTCATGTGGGTCATCTAATTCATGGCTGATAATATTTTTATTAGATTCCTCTCATCGAGAGGTGTAGGATTGATATAAATATCATCCGATTCCGATAAGTATTCATGGAGATATGAATTTATTTTGATTATGGAATTATTATCAAGCCGACCTACAACTCATGTATGCTCAGAAGCCTAACAGTCGCATCTATTCAAACACCAACGTTGTGTATAAATATAAGAGGACTTCTCCTCATTTGCACTCACTCATCTCATCACATCTCTCTCTCTCTCTATTGTGCGGAAATGAGTCTCTTCTCTACTACGCAGAAATGAGTCTCTCTCTCATAGAGTTTGAAGCTGGAAACTGCTGAAACTGAAGCTACAACTGCAGAAGTAAAGATTGACCTGCGTGGACTAGAAGATCTCCTCTTTAGAACTGCGTTGTAGGTCCATCTGGATCTCCTTTGAAAGCCGCAACTTTTGGTGGTGGAATGAAGTCAATCCAACGAACGGTTTGCAAGATATCGACTACCCTAGTTTGAAGCCGAAAACTGTTGAAACTGAAGCTGCAACTGCAGAAGTAAAGATTGACCTGTGTGGACTAGAAAACCTTCTCTTTGGAACTGCACTATATGTCCATATGGATCTCCTCTGAAAGCCGCAACTTTTGTTGGTGGAATGAAGTCAATCTGATGAACAGTTTGTGAGATATCATCTGCCCTAGTTTGATAATGAAGCCGCTAATGTTGATGCTGCTGATCTAGGGTTTTCTACTGCTGATATGAATCAGATTTATTGTACTATTTCTCTCTGCTGAATTATTTAAGATAAAAGAATATTTGATCAAAGGGTTTCCCCACACATTGTGGGGTTTGTCCCTGGCTAGCCACCACATCTTGTGTCTCTTGTCTTGGCTTGTTTTCTATCGATCTTTTGATGTTCTATCTGCACTTTACTTTATGTATATGTGATTGCTAATACATGGAATATAATAAGGAAAAGAAGTAAACTGTTATAAGCATAAAACATACCATAACTTAACATGGTATCAGAGCTGAGGTGAAGACAAAGCCCAAGCAAGAGCAAGAGCAATCACCGAAGAGAAGATTGGCGAGGCTATACTAAAAGAACTATGAGGTCCTCAACACTCTTCCGAAGGCAAGCTTTGTAAGAAAGATGACTATCACGGATGGAATATTCTATCGATCTAACCCTAGAAGATCCAGGAGTGCTAGACCATGTAAGAGGCAATATTGTTGAGCCTCCATCAAATTCTTCCGCTGCTGCATGGAACAAATGGAAAACCGAAGAAGTCAAAATAGAAGATCATCCGGGACTCTATCGACAAGCGCTTCGTGGCCTACATCTCTGATCTAGACACCTTCAAGGAAATCTACGATAGACTGGTGAGTTTATTTAAAGTTAATGATGCAAATCAAGTTTTGTTTCTTAGAAATAAACTGAGGGAAATCAAGAAGGGTAAAGATGAGAGTATGCAAGCATAATTCTTAAGAATAACCAAGATCAAGAATGATCTCCTATCTATTGGGGAGGCTATTACTGACAGGGAAATGGCACTCATGACTCTTGGAGGATTTCCATCTGAATGGTACGTGTTCAGGACTACTCTTCTGAACTATAATGTAATTCCTGATTTCGAGGAATTAATGGCTAGATGCATTCAATAAGAAACAAGGGAAGAAGAGCAAGAAATTCCCATGCCTAAAGGTCCTCCTGCTGCTTTTTCTTCTCATGCTAAGAAAAGAAATAATTTTGGGTCTAAATAAAAAAGAAAGGCTGGACCTAAGGCTGGAAGAAAATAACGATGTTACATTTGCAATAAAGCAAGTCACTATGCAAGGGAATGCCTTGATAGAAAGGGCTCTCATCGTGACGATGATCAAAATCCCTCTCATGGTAATCGAAGGAATGGAAAATTCAACAACAAAGGTAAAAGGAATGCTGGAAATCAAGGAAGAGGGCAACCATTCAAGAAGGCTAGAAATTCCAGGACGTATTAAATGCACCTGACCTCAAGAAGAACCTGGTGTCCATCTCAGCAATGGAAGACAAAGGCTACAAGGTAACCTTCAGCGATGGCAAGGTACGTGTATCGAAAAATAATGTTAAAGATGCCTTTACTCTTGGGTTTCATGTTATCAGGTCGATGAAAGTCAGGTAGGTGTCATGTCTTATGACACATATCTTCAGTCCGAACTTTGGCATCAGAGGTTTTCCCACCTTCATTACAAAGCTCTATCCGATGTAAGACAAATGGTGACAGGAATGCTTGAATTCCGAGTAGAGAAAGAAGGTGTATTTCCAGGATGTGCCAAAGGAAAGCTCAAAAGGGGACCATTCCCCTCAAGCCAAAGCAAGACCTCCAATATATTACATTTGGTTCACTCAGGCATACCTAAGGTTGGCAGTAAGAGGGAGACTACTACACCACATACTCCTGAGCAGAATGGTGTGGCGGGAAGGAAGAACCACACGATTGTGGAAGCTGTTTGGGCCATGCTACATGATCAAAGACTTCCGAAGTTTCTATGGGCTGAAGCTGCAAACACTGTCGTATATGTACAAAATCGATGCCCTCATCAAGCATTGGGTTCCAAGACTCCTGAAGAAAAGTTCATCGGTAAGAAACCTGATGTTTCTCATTTTAGAACTTTTGGAAGCCTTCTATATTTTCATGTGCCAAAAGAGAAAAGAAATAAATTGGGTGCAACTGGAAAGAAGGGAATTTTTGTGGGCTATGGTGAAAATACTAATGGCTATAGAATCTATGTAGCCAGTCAAAGGGAAGTCATAATTAGTCATGATGTCACCTTTGATGAAGATATGGCTCTTAGCAAGGTGAACAATCTTCTGACTTTGAGGAGCTCTTAAGAAGCCGACACCAGGGAACCGAAAGAAAAGGATGATGAATCAATGCCTGATGTAGAAGAACCCATGGATCCGATTGATCCTCCTCCACATGAGCCTTCCTCTTCTAGGAAGAGGCCTTCATGGCTTAGGGGGCTACTTGATGATGCTGAAGGACATACTAGACCCCAAGGAACCTTTCGTGAAAGTAAGAAACCTAATAGGTATCAGGGATACCTAACCATGATGAGCACGATCATACAAAATGAGCCTTCATCATTCCCAGACATCGTCAAGCATCAAGTATGGAAGGATGCTATGACTGAAGAATATGAGTCTATCATGAAGAATGATCTGTGGGAAGTAGTTCCTAGACCCCAGGACAAGACAATTGTCACTTTTAAATGGCTTTACAAGATAAAGCATGCAAAAAATGAAAGTACATAAAAGTATAAGGCTCGTGTTGTTGCTCGTGGTTTCTCCTAGAAGGAAGGTATAGACTATGATGTGATATTTGCACCTGTTGCTAGATATACGACCATCCGCTCAATCATAGCCCTTGTGGCTTCACAAGGATGGAACCTACATCAGATGGATGTCAAGATTGCGTTCTTGCACTGTTCTATCAAAGAAGGGATCTACATGGAGCAACCCGAAGGATTTGAGATTTCTGATTGAAAATCTCATGTATGCAGGTTGAAGAAGGCTCTCTATGGGCTAAAGCAAGCACTCCAAGCATGGTATGAGAGGATTGATAACTACTTGATGAAGCTGGGATTCACTAGGAGTGAAGCCCATCCTAACCTTTACTTTAAGGTTGAATATGATAAGCCTCTCATACTGGTGCTGTATGTGGATGACCTGTTTCTAATAGGTGCAAACCCTCTCATTCACAAATGTAAGAGAGAGTTGGCTTCTGAATTTGAAATGAAGGACCAAGGACTTGAAGTGTGGTATAATCTAGGGGAAATTTTCCTATCTCAAGGAAAATATGTGGTAAAGATATTGGAAAGATTCGGTATGATGGAATACAAGCCTGTGACTAACTCGAGGATCTTAACTTTTAGAAGTTATACGGTAATGATGTCGGACCAGATTTGGGAAATGCCTTTGAGTTTTATAAACTCATTCACATTGATGTTCTTGGTGAACCTCCATCTGAACATATGTTTTGCAGTTAGCATTGTGAGCTCATATTTGGTTGAGCCTCACTGGATTGATGCCAAAAATCTTCTGAGATATCTTCATGGCACATTGGGTTAAGATACATTGCCGAAGATGTGAGACTACTTGGATATACTAATGCTGATTGGGCAGGCAGTGTGGTGAACCGTAAGAGCACTTCCGGGTGTTGTTTCACCTTGGGATCTGCTTCGATATCCTGGATGAGCAGGAAGCAGAAGTCGATGGCTTTGAGCACCACCGAAGTAGAATATATTGTTGCTAGCATGACCTCGTGTGAGGGAGTCTGGTTGCAAAAGCTCTTCAGTGAGTTGTTTGGATTTACATTGGATACCACTCTAATTCTTTGTAACAACCAGAGGTAGGATTCGATTATTGAGGAGTCCCATATTCGTTGATTGCTCCAGCAAATAGACATCATCTGGGATATGGTAAGTCGATGAGAAAGGAGGCTCCATCGCATTAAGATGATGTACAGGTTGATACACCTGGTCAAAGCCCCGAGGAAAGATCTAATCTGTGATTTTCCCAAACGACTTGGAGTCATCAAGAAACCCTTGTACAAGGGTCCTGCATGTTGCATACATTGAGCTCTGGGAGCTCTGAGGGCTTGTAGTTCTTACTGGAGCAACATACGACCACAGGGTGACTCACCCTCGCTTGGTGGTGCACACTAGAACAAGATGAGTCGCTCTCTTGTGGGACAAGATGATTCACTCTCTTGTGGAACAAGATGATTCGCTTTCCTATGTAGCAGGATGATAAGTTCTCCTGTGAGGCCTGGATTAATGTGGTCTCCATGGCGGCCTGGATTGATGTGTTCTCCATGGCGATTGTAGTAGGGTTGATGTGTTCTCTTATGATGACAGGATTGATTATTTCTCCTATCGAAGCATCCTACCCATGTAGTCTGGGACTCATGGGAAGTACTTCTCATCTGATCAATGAGCAGGGAAATGAAGTTAGGGACCATAGTAGTACCGATGGATGCATCGTTGTATCTACCGTACTCCCTACACTAGGATGACCTCCATTGATCTGGGATCAATGATACTAGTTTGGGACCAGTGGTAGGAGTTGTACCTTACTATGACACTGACTTCAGGTTGGTTGAGACTGGTCTGGGATCAGTGGTACATACTTCGAGACTGACTTTGTGTCAGTGCAGTACTGGTCTGGGACCAATGGTACATACTCTGAGACTGACTTCGTGTCAGTGCAGTACTGGTCTGGGACCAGTAAGAGTGGTACATACTATGATGCTGACTTCGGGTCAGTTGAGACTAGTTTGGGACCAGTGGTACACTCTCCGAGACTGTGATACTGGTCTGGGACTAGTGGTAGGAGTTGTACCTTAATATGACACTGACTTCAGGTCGATTGAGACTAGTCTGGGACTAGTGGTACATACTCCGAGACTGACTTCGTGTCAATGCAGTACTGGTCTAGGACCAGTGAGAGTGGTACATACTATGACACTGACTTCGGTTCAGTTGAGACTGGTCTGGGACCAGTGGTACACTCTTTGAGACTGTGATATTGGTTTGGGACTAGTGGTATGAGTGGTACTTAATATGAAGCTGACTTCAGGTCGATTGAGACTGGTCTGGGACCAGTAGTACACACTCTGAGACTGACTTTGAGTCAATGGAGGATGATACTGGTCTAGGACCAATGGAGTTGTACTCACTATGACGCTGACTTCGGGTTGGTTGAGACTAGTCTGGGACCAGTGGTACATACTCTAAGACTAACTTTTGAATTAGTATGATACATCCTTGATCAATTCTTCTTCTTCATAATTCGGACAAAAGCAGAGCAGAACAGAACAATGAAAGAGCAGAGCAGAACAAAGCAGATCAATACATATCAGTACAGGGTAGAACAAGACAAAGCAGAATAGGCAGAATAGAGCAGAGCAGGGCAAGGGTTAGGTTGTATAGGGCAGTGCATTTGATGGATGAATAGTAACGACCGATAGACAGATTATAGATGAGGTTCTCCCTAGTTGAGAGGAAGTGTTAAAATTGGAAACCATGGAAAAACTTCATGTGGGTCATCTTATTCGTGGCTGATAATATTTTTATTAGATTCCTCTCGTCGAGAGGTGTAGGATTGATATAAAGATCATCCGATTCCGATAATTGTTCATGGAGATATGAATTTATTTTGATTATGGAATTATTATTAAGCCGACCTACAACTCATGTAGGCTCAGAAGCCCAACAGTCACATCTATTCAAACACCAATGTTGTGTATAAATATAAGAGGACTTCTCCTCATTTTCACTCGCTCATATCATCACATCTCTCTCTCTCTCTACTGCGCAGAAA
The DNA here is from genome assembly GCA_000404065.3 of Pinus taeda. Classification (NCBI taxonomy): domain Eukaryota; kingdom Viridiplantae; phylum Streptophyta; class Pinopsida; order Pinales; family Pinaceae; genus Pinus; species Pinus taeda. The sequence goes on from APFE030204224.1 coordinate 34,060, forward strand.
TGAGTCTCTTCTCTATTGCGCAGAAATGAGTCTCTCTCTCACACAGTTTGAAGCCGAAAACTGCTGAAACTAAAGCTACAATTGCATAAGTAAAGATTGACCTACGTGGACTAGAAGATCTCCTCTTTAGAACTGCATTGTAGGTCCATTTGGATCTCCTCTAAAAGCCCCAACTTTTGGTGGTGGAATGAAGTCAATCCAACGAACGGTTTGCAAGATATTGACTGCCCTAGTTTGAAGCCAGAAACTGCTAAAACTGAAGCTGCAACTGCAGAAATAAAGATTGACCTCCGTGGACTAGAAAATATCCTCTTTGGAACTGCACTGTAGGTCCATATGGATCTCCTCTAAAAACCGCAACTTTTGGCGGTGGAATGAAGTCAATCCGACGAAAGGTTTGTGAGATATCATCTGCCCTAGTTTGATAATGAAGTTGCTAATGCTGATGCTGCTAATCTAGGGTTTGCTACTACTGATATGAATCAGATTTATTGTACTATTTCTCTCTGCTGAATTATTGAAGATAAAAAAACATTTGATCAAAGGGTTTCCACACACATTGTGGGGTTTGTCCCTGGCTAGCCGCCACATCTTGTGTCTCTTGTCTTGGCTTGGTTTTTGTCGATCGTTTAATGTTCTATCTGCACTTTACTTTATGTATATGTGATTTCTAATCTGTGGAATATAATAAGGAAAAGAAGTAAACTGTTATAATCATAGAACATACCATAACTTAACACCATGTGTCTCTCCTCCACAACATATATGCACCCTCCACACTTTGGCCTCATTGGAATTGTAAACAAATCATTACCAATTCATGATCTCCAATTACCATATAGAGATCATTTAGGGTTTTGTGAGTCCTCTTCATTATGTGATCAATTCAATCCTCCTCTTGCTACTTGTATTTATGTACTCCATTTTAATTTTGACTTCATTATTAGTCTCAAAGAACCTACTAATCCCCATTAGGTTCACCATTTGACAACCAAGGCTTTGTCTAACATCAATTAGTTACACTTGTCATCTCGGTTCATGATCCTTTAAAAGAATTTGTTTGATCCCTCAATACCCTTTGTCCTTTTTTATCCACATTACTTTTTCTCATAAATGTAAGCTCCACACATTAGTCTCCACATCATATTTCTATTTGTCAAGGATCTCTAACATTGGGAACCACTTTTACACCACCTCCATCTACAGCCTTGCAAGAGAAACTTGGTATGTCCCTCACCTTGATTATATAAGGGAATATGTATGTAACACCCTTCTCCCACATCCACCCAAGTAACCATCCCAGTCGGGGTAAACATGAGACAAGAGGCTACTATGATTAGATTCGACCTCCTAGGTAACCTTAAGGAAGTGGAATCGATGGACATTACATGCAGTCATCCAACATCATCAACAAAACCCTTAGAAGACAAGTCAGCCACTTAGACAGACTATCGCTAGGTCCCACTACTGTTTTGAACCTCTTAGGCCATAGTCGCTCTCATTCTATGGGCAAGGGAGTGACCACAAACCCAAATTCTCTCTCATAGGCCTACCTGCTTGTGACTATGGATTAAAGTTGCCAGTTTTGTGCCAGCAACCCCGGGATTTAAGCCATTTTTTCAAACTCAAAGCCCAGGCCACCACCCAGAATGGAATGAAAGCTCAGAATAAAGTAAGGCATAGGGAAACAATTCTACAAAAGTAAATAGTTGATCAAGACCTTAACCAAACCCCTACTAGCCATGACATGCATTTCGTGAAACATATTATCAACATGTAATATATAGGTGTAAATAGCATAATTAAGTGTAGGGATCTCATACTTATATGAGAATCGCCATGAACCATTGTTTCCTCAAGTCTTTTGTTGCCTTATCACTTATTAGGTCATAGATACAATATCCATTCAAATACAAGTAAAAACATGTTGAGGGCCATACATAGTTGTTGTCACAAAATGTACATATAACCAACATAATAGGAACATAAATACAATAAACATATCAGCCATCAAAATACATATATACCTTAGTACATTTGCACATAGAAATCAAGGGAATGAATTTCTCATTAATGAATGCAATCAACCAATCGAAGATGGGACTACCACATTCCACCTGACTATAGAATGGCTGAGCCAAATTTCTTTTTAGCCATTCACCCCCGTGCCATATTCCAAGCATGAACGTGGGAATCAAACCAAAAGAACTCAACCAGGGCATACCGAGGCTAAACCACACCACCCTCATCAATAGAAACCAGACTTTACCATAATCTTTCCCGGATCACTAGGCCAACTCGATGAACACATCATAATAGGTTTTACCATGATTGCCACCCAATCACTAGGCCAAACAAGCATAGATGCCACCAAATTTCTCCACATGCATCGTGAGGAATTTTCCTATCTCCCAGTCTCTCGACCTTTACCACAATCCAAACCTAGATCACTAGGCCCTGAACTGAGATCCACTCTCTAGGCTTTACCGCATATCCCAAACCCAGGATCACTAGGCCCAACAGAGATAAAACCACCTCTAGGCTTTATTGTATATCCCACCATTCACTAGAAAGCATTCCTAGGCCATCCGAGGCAACAAAAAACTAGCTTTACCACAGCCCATAGTCTGGTTCAAGGGTTAATAGGCCATGTGTTCTACCATTTCAGAAGTCCACCTCTATCAGCTTCGAATCCATCTGGAAATCTAGCTCAACCAAACATGAGAACCCCCATCATACCGTGGCTATCTGAAAATGGCAAGGCTAGGCTAAAAAACACTGTCACACCTAGAAAAACCCCTACCATGGTAGAAAAGAAACACATGCAATCCCATGCATGCCAAATCTAGTAAGGAAAATACACATGCAAGTTGATACCTGCAATGAATTCTATTGTAGTTGCTTGATCCTGCGTTTCCCTGGTTGATCTTTGCTTCCTCTTGCCTTCTTTTCCTTCCTTGCCCCAATGCCAAAGTGCTCCAAGAAAACTCAAAGTGTCCAAGAGTATGAGAGAGAGAGAGAATAATGAAAGTGGTCCAAAACTAAAATGACAAAAGGTTACCAAATAATCCTCAGAATCCTTTTTATGAATGAGGCCTCTATTTTCTTCATTTTCCATTATTTTCCTTCATTTTCCTCCTCACATGCAACCTGTGACCTTTCACCTCCATTTTATCCTAATTTCCATTATTTTCATAAATAAATGTGCCAAAAATGCCATTTTTCCTTTCCAAAGCCATAGCCATTTCCTTTGCCAATTTCCTTACCCATAAACAACCAAATTAACACCCCCAAGGATGTCTTGCACAACATTCATCTTGGAACAAGTGTCCCATTCATCTGTCATTATTGTTTTTAACTTTATTACATGGAATTTTCACCGGAGCTGTTACAAAACCCTCTCCCTTGGGGGGCACCGTCCTCAGTGTTCAATCACACATATACCTCAACAACAAGCTGAAAGAATACATAATACTCATGGAGCTTTATAACAAAACTTGATGCAGTATTTATAATGAAATATCTGCTCAAGAGAAAAAACATCATGACAACATAACAACATACCGCATAGTGGAGCTTTATAATACATCTCGTTACGGTATTTACAATGATCACCCTGTTGAGTGCCAATCTACATGACATCATAACATCATGATAACATAACCACATGATATCATAATAACATGACACCCATACCGCATAGTGGAGTTTTATAACATAGTGCATTACGGTATTTACATCCCTACACAGGTGTACATATAGCAACATCATCAAAATATAGATACCAAAACATATGCCAAATCATATACCAAAGCATATATCAAAACATCATATAGCATATATCAAACCATCATAAAGCATATATCAACCACCATAAATAAAATACCAAACCATCATAAAACATATACCAAACCACTATAAAGCAAATACCAAACCACCATAAGAAAATACCAAACCACCATGAGTAAATACCAAACCACCATAAGAAAATACCAAACCACCATATCAAGTTGCTTTGCCTCAACCGGAAAACAAGGAAGGATACATGGCCCACATCTGATCCACCATCTCCCGTGTAGCTTCATCGGGCCCAAAGTGCTTCCATTGCACTTTATCTTTCTCTATTGCTTCATTCCAGAGCACGAAAACTTTTTTCTGCAATATACACTGAGGCTCTGGCTGGAATTCTCCATCTGGTTCCACCTGCAATACAGACAAGTCAAACACATGATCAACATCCTTAACATACTTCTTAAGTGAATATACATGGAAAAAACCATGGAATTTCATTGTTGGAGGCAGTGCAAGTCGATAGGCTAATGGCCAATCCTCTCAATGATACTGTAAGGTCCACAAAATCATGGTGTCAGCTTGGCACATGATCCAATCCACAAGGAGCTCTTCTTTGATTTGATGCGCAAGTATACCTATTCCCCAACCTGGAACTCCTTGAACAACTTGTTCCTATCATCATAGCTCTTCTGCCTATCCTGTGTTTTCTTGAGATTCTTCTTAATTACCTGCATATCATGCTCCATGCCTGCCAACGTATTTGGTCCAATCAATACTCTGCTAACCAGATCACTCCAACTAATGGGAGTATTACAACTTAACCCATATAATGCTTCAAAAGGACTCATCCTAAGAGACTCCTGATAACAGTTGTTTTATGCAAACTCAACCAAAGGAAGATACTCTTCCCACTTCCTCTGTTGATGCATTACATACATCCTCAACATGTCCTCTAATATCCTGTTGACCCTCTTTGTATGTCCATCTATCTGCGAATGATAAGCTATGTTGAAGGCCAACTCGGTGTCCAAACCTGCAAATAACTCCTTCCAAAACTTGAAAATGAAATTCGCATCCCTGTCTGACACAATCTTCTTTGGAACACCATGTAGTCTAACCACGTCTCAAATGAATACCTGTGCCACATCACTAGCTTAGAATGTAGACTTTACTGGAACAAAGTGTGCAACCATTGTTAACATGTCCACAATGACCATGATGGAATCATGCTACTTCACTATCTTCAACAACCCTGTGATGAAATCCATGGAAATGACCTCCCATTTCCATTCTAGAATCACAATCGGTTGTAGCAGTTCACCTACATGTTTACATTCTGCTTTCACTCACTGACAATCGAAACATCTAGCCACAAACTCTACTACATCCCTCTTCAAGTTCGGCCAATAGTAAGATCTCTTCACTGTTGTCAGTGTCTTCTAGTAACGTGGGTGACCTAAATATGGTTTCGCACGAAACTCCCTCAATATCACCTTCTTGAGCTCAATGTTATCCGATACATATATCTTGTCTCAGAACCTTACCAATCCATCTGTTGTAAGACAATAGTCCATGCCATGTGCACCTGCGCTTGTACCTGTACCTGCACTTGTACCTATACCATGAAATGTACATGTACTTGTACTGTCACCCTATTGCAACATGTGCACAATCTCCATATATCTGACATCCTGTTGTCCTGCCTACAAGATCCTATCCTATAAGTCTGTACCATAGGAGATCATGGCTTCTAAGTGATGTACCTGTACCTATTTGCTGAGAGAATCTGCCACCCTGTTCTCTTTACCGTTGATGTACCTGATCTCGAAGTCAAACTCATTGATCGTGGCCAATTATCTATCCCCCCTTGCATTCAGATTCGGTTGGTCAAACAAATACCTAAACCTAATGTGATCACTCATAAGAACAAACCACCTACCAAGAAGATAGTGCTTCCACGTCTTCAAACAATGTATAATCAATGATAACTCAAGATCATGTGTTGTGTAGTTCTTCTCATGCTCGTTTAGTTTCCTAGACTCATAACATACCACTTGCCTCTCTTGCAGAAGGACTCCACCAAGCCCTCTCTTGTAAGCATCTGTGCATACCACAAATTCCTTATTCGGATACGAAATCTGTAGCATTGGTGCATGTGTCAACAACTACTTAAGATACTCAAATCTAGCCTCACACTCCTCAGTCCATTCAAAATTCTTACCTTTCCTCTGCAAGGACATAATGGGATAAGAAATCCATGAGAAGTTCCTAATGAACCTCTTGTAATAGTTTGTCAGGCCCATGAAAGATCTCATCTCATCCACATTCTTAGGAGCTACCCACTCCATGATGGCCCTTATCTTCTTTGGATCTACTACAATACCTTCCTTAGAGACAACATGTCCCAAGTAGTGAACCTCAGTATGAAAGAAACTACACTTGTTGAGCTTAGCATACAACTAATGCTCTCTCAACAACCTCAACACTGCTACTAAATCTTGAACATGCTCTTCCTCATTTTAGAATATACCAGTATATCATCAATGAACACAATAACAAACTTATCCAAATATGGACGCAACACACTATTCATCGAACACATGAATGTAGATGGAGCATTAGTTAAGCCAAATGGAACAACAACAAACTCATAATGCACATACCTGGTCCTAGACGCAATCTTGTATATGTCCTCCTCTTTGATGTGTACCTGATGGTATCCGGATCTCAAGTCAATCTTCGAGAACATTGTTGCTCCCTTCAGCTGATCGAACAAATCACAATCCTTGGCAAAGAATATATATTATTGATCGTCACTTTGTTCAACTTCCTGTAATCAATGCATAATATGAGGGTACCATCTTTCTTCCTCACAAACAAGACTGGTGCGCCCCAAGGTGATACACTTGGCCTAATGTATCCCTTGTCTAACATTTCTTTTAGTTGCAATTTTAATTCAACCAACTCAGGTGTGCTCATTTTGTGAAGTGCTTTTGATGCTGGAGTGTCCCCTAGCACTAACTCAATAGAAAAGTCTACCTCCCTATAAGGTGTTAATTCTGTAATGTCCTTAGGAAATACATCCCTGAATTGCTGTAAAACTGGGTACTTGTTCAGCACATTTGCATCCTCAACCTCCTTACCCTTATCACTAGAAATATGTATCGTAAATAGCTTGCACCCTTTCCTGCGGCTACACTTTTCTTGCATAGTTGTCACCATCCTAACTGATGTGGCTTTCTTCTTACCTTGTAATACTCTGGTTCTTCGTTATCATCAACACATTCAATGGCCTTGTCATAGTAGTTGTTAGTGTCAATCTTTACAGCCTTCCTCCAGTGATCAAATGTGCTCTTACAAAGTGATTTTGAAGTGTCAAGGTCAAATTTTGTCATTTCAAAGAGTTTTCAAGCAAAATTTGGTCACTAGGCATTAGGTCTAGGGTTTGCTTTATGCTCCTTCTAAAGTTGCCCAAATGTCAGTCTATGTCATCATTCATCTGAGTCTATCATCATTCATAGGGTTTTCATTATCATGTCAGTGTCTATTGGGTCATTTCACACCTTGTTCATGCTTCAGTT
>APFE030204225.1:0-23922 GCA_000404065.3 Pinus taeda
ATAAATAAATTAATTAAAAGTCTAAATAATATTAAATAATTTATATTTTGCACCATCCACATGAATCAAATGGACATTATTTTACATAGCATTTTCTTTAATTTTAATTTCCAGTGATTATTTATATTCCTAAAAAAAAAAGGTCCCAAACCTTTTTTTTGTGTGTTTTCCAAAAATGATCAAGCATGTAAATAAGGTATTTGCGGATGCACATTTTCTTTTTATTTTATGAAAAGATAAAAAGTGCAGAGATAAAGTTTACATTTTATATAACTTGGTTTATAACACATTGGTTTGTAATATTTATCTTAGGGTTTATCATAAGATTTTCTCAATATGAAAATCAATCATGGTCAACCATGGTCCAACGTCGCATTGTGACAAATATTGTCTCAATATGAAAATCAACCATGGTCAAACATGGTCGAACATCAGATTGTAACAAAGAATGACTCGACATTAAAATCAATCATGGTCAACCATATTCAACCATGGTCCAACGTCACATTGTGACAAGGATTGTCTCAATATGAAAATCAATCATGGTCAACCATGTTTCAACATCACATTATGAAAAATATTGTCTCAATATCGAAATCAACCCTACTCAACCATCGTCAATAACCATGGTCACATTGTGACAAATATTGTCTCTTTGTCCAACTTCACATTGTGACAACCATGGTTATCCATGGTCAACCATGGTCCAACATCGCATTGTGATAAAGATTGTCACAATATGAAAATCAACCATGGTCACCCATGGTCCAATGTTGCATTGTAAAAAAAATTGTCTTGACATTAAAATCAATCATGGTCAACCATGGTCCAATGTTGCATTGTGACAAAGATTGTCTCAATATGAAAATCAACCATGGTCAACCATGTTCCAACGTCACATTGTGACAAAGATTGTCTCAATATGAGAATCAACCATGGTCAATTATGGTCAATAACCATGGTCACATTGTGGTAAAGGTTGTCTCTTGGTCCAATGTTAGATTGTGACAACCATGGTCCAACATCGCATTGCGACAAAAATTGTCTCAATATGAAAATCAACCATGATAAACCTTTGTCCAACGTCGCATTGTGACAAAGGTTATATCAATATGAAAATCAATCACGGTCAACCATAGTCCATCGTCACATTGTGCAAAGACTGTCGCAATGTGAAAATCAACCGTGATCTGTCATGGTCAACCATGTTTATAATATTTATCTTAGAGTTTTTATACCTTGGGTTTACAATATTTATCCCTTGGGTTTAATATTATTCCCTTGGGTTTATAATCCCTTGGGTTTTTAGTATTAATCCCTTGGGCTTATTATTCCCTTGAGTTTATAATATTTATATTAAGGTTTATATACCTTGGGTTATAATATTAATCCCTTAGGTTTAATATTATTTCCTTGGGTTTATTATACCTTGGGGTTTTATAATATACCCGTCGGGTTTATAATATCAATCCCTTGGGTTTTATCAATCTAAGGGTTCATATTCCTAAGGTATAATATTATTCATCGAGTTTATAATATTAATCCTAGGGTTTAATTTAAATCCCTTTGTTTATAATCATGGTCAACCATGTGTAACCATGGTCCAATGTCACATTGTGACAAAGATTGTTTCAATATGAAAATCAAACATGGTCAACCGTGGTCAAATGTCACATTGTCACAAAGATTGTCTCAATATGAAAATCAACCATGGTAAAACATGCTCAACCATGTTTATTTTAGGGTTTATATACATAGGATTTATAATATTAATCTCTTAGGTTTATCCCTTGGGTTTAATATTGCTCCCTTTGGTTTATAACTCCTTGGGTTTTTAGTATTAATTCCCTAATTTATTATTCCATATGATTTATAATATTAATCTATTTTGTTTACTAATCTAAGGGTTCATTTTCCTGGTGTGTAATATTATTCATAGGGTTTATAATATAAATCCTTGGGTTTAATATAAATCCTTTGGGTTTATAATCATGGCCCACCATGGTCAACGATGGTCCAACGCCACACTGTGACAATGATTTTCTCAATATGAAAATCAACCATGGTCCAACATCGCAATGTGACAAAGATTGTCTCGATATGAAAATCAATCATGATCAATCACGGTCCAATGTCGCTTTGTGACAAATATTGTCTCAATATGAAAATGAACCATAATCAACCACGGTCAACCATGTTTATTTTAGGGTTTATAATATTTATCTTAGGATTTATATACCTTGTGTTTATAATATTAATCCCTTGGGTTTAATATTATTCCCTTGGGTTTATAATATCTTTGGGTCTTAGAATTAATCTGTTGGGATTATTATTCCCTTGGGTTTATAATATCAATCCCTTGGGTTTATTAATCTAAGGGTTCAGATTCCTACGGTATAATCTTATTTATGGGTTTTATAATATTAATCCTAGGGTTTAATATAAATCCCTTGGGTTTACAATCATGGTCATCCATGGTCAACGATGGTCCAATGCCACGATCTACCAAAGGTTGTCTCAATATGCAAATCAACCATGGTCAACCATAGTCCAACGTTGCATTGTGAGAAAGATTGTCTCAATATGAAAATCAATGATGGTAAACCATGGTCAACCATGCTTATTTTAGGGTTTATAATATTTATCCATTGGGTTTAATATTATTCCCTTGGGTCTATAATATCAATTGCTTGAGTTTATTAATCTAAGGGTTCATATTCCTAGGGTATAATATTATTCATAGGGTTTATAATATTAATCTTTAGGTTTAATATAAATCCATTGGATTTATAATGATGGTCAACCATGGTCCAACATCACATGGTGACAAAGATTTTTTGAATATGAAATCAACCAGTGTCGCATTGTGATAAGGATTGTGTCAATATAAAAATAAACCATGTTACAACATCGCATTGTGACAAAGGTTGTCTCAACCATGGTCAACCATGGTCACATTGTGACAAAGATTGTCTATTTCTCCAACATCACATTGTCACAACCATGGTCCAACATCGCATTGTGACAAATATTGTCTCAATATGGAGATCAAGCATGGTCAACCATGCTCAGCCATTGTCCAATATTGCATTGTGAAAAAGATTGTCTCAATATGAAAATCAATCATGGTCAACCATAATCCAATGTTGCATTGTGACAAAATTTGTGTCAATATGAAAATCAACCACGATTAACCATGGTTAACCATGTTTATTTTAGGGTTATAATATTTATCTTAGGGTTTATATACCATTGGTTTATAATATTTATCCTTTAGGTTTAATATTATTACCTTGGGTTCATAATCTCTTGGGTTTTTAGTATTAATCCCTTAGGTTTATTGTTCCCTTGTGTTTATAATATTTATCTTAGGCTTTATATAGTTATATTAATAAATGTATATTAATCATATGCCTATCAGCATATATCAACCACATTTACTATTGTGGTTGTACATGTGCTTCATATATGCCTATATCAACAATATTAGTAAATGTGGTTGTGGTTTTTAATATTTATGTTAGGGTTTATATACCTTGGATTTATAATATTAATCCATTGGGTTTAATATTATTCTCTTAGGTTTATATTACCAATTTCTTGAGTTTATTAATGTAAGCGTTTATATTCCTAAGGTTTATAATATAAATTCATTGGGTTTATTGATGCCTTGAATTTATGATATTAATAATCACTTAGATTTATAATATTGATACCAAATTTTTCTAATTTATTAATCAATTATTTATTATAAAAAAATGAATTAAATAATTATTATTATGTTTGTGTTTTAATATAAATAAATAAATCATTAAATGCTATCCACAATAAAAATCTAACCCAAGAACAGGTGGATGAGACAAAATAGAGGTGATTGATTGGCCACAGCACTTAAACGGAAAAGCGTCCACGTTCAATGAACGCTCTTAAGCCCGTTCTTTTGACCAGCTGGCGGGCAGCCATGCATGAATCCCTGTTACGTGTGAACCCCGCGCCATGACGTGGATGGAAATCGCATGGGTGGTACTTAATCTGCATGGATGGATGAACGGATGAAGAAAATATGATGGATGGACAAATTTGCCGTTGCTCATGCCGCCGGAATACAGAGCTAAATGATTTTAGCGGTGGCCGTTAATATCCCAAAATTTTAGCGGTTGGATCGAATATGTCGGCTTTGGCGAAGAGGCACTAACGGCGACTTTTTACCCTGTTAAAATAGCTTTCGAAATTAGCAAAAAATTTTAAGAGTCAGAGATATTTAGTTTTCACAAAAGGTAGTATTACTTTTGGTTTACTTTAGGAATTTTAGATTATTAGATTTTTCAAAAAAAAATGAGTGAAAGGAGTAAATGTTTATTATTATTTTATTTTATTGAAAATTATGCCTTTTATTTCACCTCAAATATTTGTGTAGCTAAACCCTAGCGAAGGTGTCGTTTCCTTCTCATCCATTGATAATAACCCAAAGTTATTCTCAAGCTTAGGGTTTTCACCAATTTTGAACAAATCTCATGAATGATTTAAGGGACATCTTCAACATCGATGTCGAATTAATTTGTCAATTTATAGATTATCACTGATTATATTATAAATCATTAGTTAGATTTTTATTTTTTTTTTAATAAATTGATTAAAAATTATTTTTAATTATAAATTAGTAATAATTATTAATTTTTAATTATGTCCATATGGGGGGTAGCTCAACGACAATGGCCGTGGAAATAAGTCTCACCGAACGGAAGGCTTGGGTTCAAATCTTGGGCTACCCTTCCCCCGTGAGGGGTACTTATGACATGTAAACGGAGAGTCCCGCCCAGCCTCAAAAAAAAATTATTTTTTAATTTAAATTATAACAATTAATTGATCTGATGACGAACTATATTTTTGGTTCGGAACACGTAAACCAAAAGTTCTTTTATGTATCTACATCAAAAGATTTGCTTAATTCAGTATCGATACAAAAGAAACCATGAAATAAAGTAACTTTCTTTTATGACTAGTATGAAAGAAGAAAAAACATCTCATTAAACACTATTTATGAGCTTATAGAAAAAATAAAAATAAAAACAAAATAAATAAAAATAAAAGTATTGTAACCTTTATGATAAAAAAAAATATATATATAATATATATACATATAATAATATAGAATATATATAAAAATATAGATATACACAATTCTTATTTGCATATTAGAATTCAATTATACACTATTATCACACTAATGATTTTCATAACTTCCATAATCCATGAAGACCAAGAGATTTGGGAATTTATCTTTGATGTATTTTCAATAGTAAAAACAACATGTTAATAAAATTAGCTATCATCATTTTTCTTAAACTCTAATAAGTTAAAGTTGCTCTAAGTGGATGGTAATCATCATCATCATAACACACATTAAATGTTCAATATAAAATTACATTCCTCTGCAAAATCTAAAAAACAAGTTAAAATTTTAGGGTTTTAAAGCGCAAAGGGATCACTTAAGCATTAAGATGTGAGTTGTTGTTCTATTGGAGAGTTCGGATTACATATCTAGACTATGGGAAAAAAATATTGCATAATCCATGTAGGGAAAGCTTGAGAGAATAAAATTTAAAGAGATTAAGTAATTTATTGAGAATTGATTTTCCCATTTTAAATTCATCAATTTTGTACTTTCATATTCAAACTATTTCAAAAAATCATTACATTTTTAATATAAAACATCAGTTGGATCTTGGTGCGCTAGCTTGAGTGATTAAGTATTTTGGGTATCTAAATAGAGGCTTTTGTGAGTAGATTTATTCAAAGGTCTGTCTTTCGGATCCATAACATAAATCTTTTTTATTTCCAATGCATTTTGAATCAACTAATGTGGCTCATCTCCAGGACAATTAAATGAACCACATTAGTTGGTTCAAAACATATCGACAATCTAAAATATTTATGTGATGGATCCAGAAAACCGATCTCTAAGTATATTAGGTTTCATGTAGGAAGTCTTAGGGTTAATCTCTCAAGTTGGATGCCCTTATTGATGCCCCAACCAATGTCCTAGCAAGTCACATACAATAATCAATGCAAACAAGTTTACAATTGGTGTCATTATTAATAATTAAATTGACACGACAATAAATAATTAAAAACAATTTACACCTAACAACACACACAATATTTACTCTAGAAAACCCCAACTAGGAAAAGTATTTCCAACAATAGATCTATCATATTATGGCTTAAAAGTAGCTAATATCCTTGAATTAAATGCAATTAAGTTGGTCAAACACATTAACCCTAGCTAAGTGAGCCTTTTGCTCAACTTTAGCAAATTACAAAGGAGAATCCCCAAGCATTTTAAAAGATTTAATTATATGAAAAACCATGAGCCATCAATACTAGGTGTCCAAAACCACCATTGTTGTCCTAACAACCTTGACTCTTTCGATAGGTCAAGATACCTAACAATACACCCTTTAAAATTAACTAGGGGAATTCTTCAGATCCAATCCTAAAAACCTGCATGCTCCTCTCCCCTGCCACCTAGATCTATGTCAAGACTTTATCGATAGGAGTAGACATGCCTAACTAGGTCTCATAGCCACAGGCCCATTTACATGTAGTTTACAAAATTCCATCTCCATGTAGTTGGTCTTTGCCTTTGTATCACGTTCGCGATTTGAGAAAATGTTATGATTCTTTCTTCACCAAGTAAAATATTCTCTTTTTGGATCTAATATTGCTTGTTAACAATTAAATTGACGTGGTAAAAAAAATTAAAAATAAATTACACAGATATCAACAACACACATGATTTACCCTAGAAAACCTCAACTAAGGAAAAACTAGCCAACAATAGATCAATTATCTTTTGGCTTAAAAGCAACCAATATCATTGACTTAAATGTAGTCAAGCTAACCAAACACATTGGCCCTACTCAAGTTAGTCTTATGCTCAACCCTAACACATTACAATGCAGAATCCCCAAGCCTTTTAAAGTCTTTAACCATGTGTAATACCATGATTTTAATATAATGAGCCACCAATATTAGGAGCTTGAAACCACCACTGTTGACCCAAAAACCTTGACTCTTTCACTGAGTCAACTTTCATAACAATCATTTGCAAAAGGTAGGGATTCAAGGGCCCGAGGTTTTCCTCACAAATTTTTCCTTTCGAAAAAAAATCAAATTGGATATTTTTATTTTTATTTTCTCATTCCATCATATCAAATTTTGGATCCTCAACGATGAATTATTGGTTATTCCACATTCATAAGATTCAATATTATAAAAATAGAAAGATAGTTATTTCTCAGTAGATTTAGTAAATTTCAGTCAAAATGTAACATTCCTCACATTACTCCTACTATTTTGTAATGATAATTGTGAATGTAACACCATCATGGAAAACCATGACTGGCCAAACCTATGATTAAATATATGACAATTATTAATTAAAATTAATTAATTAAAACAATTGAAGGAAGGACAACCTTACATATCCTTAGTTGAAGGGAAGCTTACTTGCTCACATGATTGAAAATCCATGACCCATACCTAGTCAAATTAATGTCGTAGTTTCTTGCAGCTGAGAGAATCCATTGTCTGAAAGGTTTAATGTGATGTGATTGGAGTTGAATTGACTTGGCAGAGCTACTAACAACCACTATAAGATTGGACTAAGGAAATGGAAAGACATGTATTGTAGATTCTCACCCTTCTATCATATAGATCAAGGAGACAACCTTGGAGGTGAAGGAACTAAAAAGCCGAGATGGTGCTCTCCGAGTAGTGCCAAGGGACACAAATGAAACCCTACATATATGCATAGTGCAAATGAATTCAGATTTTGTTTAGTGGAGTTGGTTCGAGTTTTTGGTTCGCTTGTTGGACGAGAATGAAGTTTCTCAACAATTCACTATTTGAAGTCTCCAACGGAATTGGATTATTTTTCCCCTTCCAAAATATGAGGCTTTGTGAGCTTAAGCCAATGCTCTATTTCCTTGGGTGTTAAATACCTTTACTGTGATTGAGGCCACTAAAATCCTTGTTTGAGCTTGTGTTTTTGGTGTGTAGTTTTGTGAGTGGGTTAAATCATTGGGTTCTTGCAGTTAGGCTAATGAACTATCTAGTGTTTGCTAATTGGTTTACAAACCACCTTCACAATGAAATAAATCCCTCGGTTAAACCACTAGGTGCTTGCAATTAGGCTGATGAACCACTTAATGCTTATTGACTGGCTCATGAACCACCTTCATAGTGAAATTTGTTGAAAATGCAACAAGAAAATCCTAATTTAATTTTTTCCTTGAATTAAATTAGGAATTAAATTGTAATTCCACATCTCATGACAACTTGTAATAATTAACTAAGTTAATTTGACTTAGGTGGATCAGTTAATTTGAGTCGAGGATCTAACTAGAGTCATGTAAAGTGTATCCTACTTTTTAGGAGCCCCGATTGAGTTTAGTTTGAGTTGTAATTATTTAATTTAGTCTAACTGAGTTAAAGTCAGTAAAACTAGTTCCAAATGATGGAGGAATTAGTGGGAGATCCAGTAGTGGGGTGTAACTAGCAGTGATCAACCAATAAACTAAATATTCACTCATAATTAACTCATGCATGTCAAATCAAAGAAAAACCCAGTTGAGATTGGAGTTTAGGGACAATTTACTATCCGTTGTATAATCATCTGAATTGTATAGGTGGTGCATGCAATTAGAGGAAGGCCTATGAGGATTGCACAATTAATATTTGTGGAATTTCCCAATTAAATATGGGCTAATTCCCAAGGAAACTGTGCAAGGAAATAGGGGCTTGGAAGGAAACAAAATTGGCTAAGTAATGGCTTGAGCTTGTCTAGGAAGTAGTGATATAGATAGAGATAGTGCAGAGGTTGCTCAGGCTTGAGAAAAGCATTATAATCTTCTCATATTTTTTTATTAATGCAATATACAGATAGCAGGGGTTTTTAGCCATGGCTTTCCCTAGAAAATTATTGTGTTATGTGTGATTGAATTCTTTATCTTGTATGCTTCATGATTTCATCGATCATTTATTATTTCTGCTAATGAGTAGAGTAGATTCAAGTCAATTGTTTTAGCAAAATACAAGTTGTAGTTTGAATCTACAAAGAACTTCTACATGGTAACAGAGCTGAAATCACCATAGAAGAGGAGAATACAAGTTTGGCTTTTGTGTTAGGATATTCTGACATATAAGAAATAATTAAGTATAACTTGGTCTAGTGTATAGTTAGGTAAAGTGTGTTTCTTTAGTATGTACTTTTTGTAACTTACAATCTGACGGTCATGATATGTTCTAGACATGAAGTGATCTGATGGTTCATTCTCTCCTCGGTATTACCGACACTTGATCTATGGCGTAACACTCGATTGGTCCATGATCTCTATTTAAAGAGCATGGAGGGTCATTTTTAAGGTGACCATTCATGAGAAAAGCTTATGTAAATTTTCTTTCTCTTACATTAATAAATTTCCTGAAGTGGTCATGTTGGCTCAAGTCATGGATTGTTTCCCTCTTTGAGGGTTTTAACCACATCAAGAATATTGGTGTATTGATATGTGATCTATTTGTGAGCAGTGTACTTTGGTGTTCTATCTGAGAAACTTACCCTGTAAATTCCTACATGGTATCAGAGCTATTTGAGGGTCGGATCCATTGGTGATCCAAATCCGAAGCTGGTACATCTGCATCTGACTGTCATTTCCTAGATCTACTGTTTTTTACTGCTTTCGGGATGAGAGGACTGCTCTATTGTGTTAGGAGAATTTGTTCCAGTGAGGAACCCCTTTCATTTCACGCAAAAAAGTTTCTAGTATCCCTAGCTACATAATTTTTAAGATCTAGAGGTATATAATCTTTATTTGCAGTTTTAGTTATGTATCTCTCTGTTTATTTTGGTTTACTTATCTCTCTATTTTTTATTACTGAATATATACCTTTCATTTATGCGTATGCTATCTGCCCCGCAACTCTATGCAATTTAGGCAAATCATAAACAGAAAGGAAGGATTTTTCTCATGCGTGTGTTATTTTCCGCCGTGCCTTAGTGTGGTCTCGGAAAATCAAAAACATTGAAGAAAATATTTAGTTTCCTACGAAATCTAACTTCAAGCCGTAAGGTTTGGTTTTTTTGCATGGCCATTTTTGGTTGTGTGGTTTTTTGTTTTGTAGGAAAAAAGGGCTTTCTCAAATAAGCATGCACTCCAAAGTTTCAGTGACTAAAAAAAAAACCCTTCCTCTTTTCCAAAAATTACTAACCTTTTAAACTAGTTCACTTGGTCCAAGGTTACTTCATGAGAATAGAGGTCTTGGATTCAAGTCTTTCTTTTTGTTGAGTTATTTTTTCAAAAAACATATGTAACTTATGTTTTAAAATTACTTTATGTGAAAGTGTTCTCACCCATTATAAAAAGTGAGACACTTATAATTCTAAAGTCTCTTTATCTTTTATTTAAGTTACAATTTAATGGGTAACTCATAAAGTACCCTTGTAAAAGTGACTTTCACTTAAAAGTGAGTCACATAAAAAAAAAATTGAAGTGAGCTAATTAGATTAAGTTTCGAAAGGGGGGAGGGTGTTTTAAAATATAACATTATCATTCACTTCCGTGCATTCACGTACTTCGTCGGCATCTTCAACAACTTTTCTTTAAAAATCCATAACTTCTTCATCCGGAAGTTGTTTTCGAGATCTTTCCATTGGAACACTTAGTTTCAGCGTCTACAACTTCATTTTCTGTTAAAATGGAAATTTGATGCCAAGTTATTCTTGACAACACCAACTACTTCCAATGGTTGTCCTACCTGGAGAATTTACTTAGAAGTAAAGGTCTTTATAGAATAGCCTCAGGCCAAGATTCTAAACCTAAAGATGAAGATAAGCAAGCCAAATGGGAAAATAGGCAAGACCAAGCAGGGATGTCTATTTCTCGAGACCTTAGATTCCATATCATAGAATTTGATACCCCTGATGAAGCAATGAAACAACTCAATAAAGTTTTTGGAATTAAAAATGAAATTAGATCCCATCAACTCGAAAAAAAGTTGCTTACATTGGACCACAATAATTTTTCTTCCATTGAAAATTTTTTGTCCAAGTTCAAGACCCTTAGACTTCTCTTGGAAGGTGTTAAGGTTAAGAAAGAAGATGGTAGCCTTATCTATTCCATTCTTACTAAGTTAGGACCAACCTACTTTGTGTTTGTTTCCACCTTCCATTCTACAAGAGAAGCCTTATTTCTCAAGGACAAGACTATAAGTCCCCCTCTTTTGATGCCTTTTGTGATTCTTTAATAAGAGAACAAAAAAAACTCTTACATTTTGGTCTTCTTAATATTGGAAACTCTTCTAAGAAAGCCTTAGCAGCCCAGCAACAACCAAATTCAAAGAATCCTAAGAAGCAACATCCTAAAAAGAATGGTCCTAAACCAAACAAGGGTCCTAAGAAATTCCAATCTCAAAATGAAATATCAATTCAACAAAATGATAAGGCAAATAAAAACAAAGGGAAGAATACTCATAGACATTGCGACTTTTGTAATCATGATGGCCACTTAGAATCAAAATGATTTAAAAAGATGGAAGCCTTGGAAGCAACAATGAACAAGCATAACATCCATTTGGAGCACTCTTCGACTTCAACTTCAACTTCATCTTTAGAAATAACACTTTATGCATGTGGTTATCAAGCATCTCGGTCTGGTTATGCACTAAATGTATCTTCTTCTTCTCATTCTTGTGAGTGGCCCATTGATTCTGGAGCTTCTTATCATATCGCCAAAAACAAAGCCATGTTTTCTTATTTAAATGATTGTAACACCAAAAATATATATGTTGGTGATGATAGATCTATTAGTGTTGTAGGGACTAGAACTATTCATCTAGATAATGGTCAATTTAATGATGTATTATGTGTTCCTACCTTATCCTGCAACCTTTTATCTGTATATCAGATAACTCATTCAGGTGAAGGTAAAACTGTTTAATTTTCACCTCATGATGTTGTAATTAAGGACCTAAGAGATCCTAGACATATTTTAGCTATCGGAATTGTTAATGATTCTACAAGGTTGTATAAGTTTAACAACTTTGGGTCATCAACTCTTCCCTCAGTATTTGTTGCTCATAATGATGAAGTGAGAAAACTTTGGCATGAGCGATTTGGTCACTTAAACTATCACTTCCTTCAAAATCTATGTAAGGAAAAGATGGTGACAGGTCTTCCTATGGTATCTTGCAAAGATGATGTTTGTTCCAAATGTGTACTTGGAAAACATCATCAGGATAGTTTTGAAAAATGTTCCTCTTAGCAAGCCTCAACCCCTTTACAACTTGTGCATAGTGATTTATGTGGTCCACTTCCAGTTGTTTCATTATCTAGCTACAAGTATTTCTTAACCTTCATTGATGATTTCTCCAAGCACACTTGGATATACTTCTTAAACTCAAGAATGAAGTCTTTAACATGTTCTTGGCCTTTAAGGCCTTTTTTATGAAACAATCTTGACATCAAATTCTTAAGCTAAGATTTGATAATGGCGGAGAATATGTTAACAACAAATTCATCAACTTTTGCAATGAGCATGGAATTCAATTGCAACATAATGTTCCATATACTCCAAAACAAAATGGTGTCGCTAAAAGGAAGAATCACATCTTAAAGGAAATTGATAATTGTATGCTTCAACCTAAAGGGCTTAGTCTTAATTTTTGGGAAGAAGCAATTAATTGTGCAAACTACATATTAAATCCCACTCCTACTAAGATTTTAAAGAATATCACTCCAAAAGAAGCATGGAGCTCAATTAAACTAGATGTAAGTCACTTTCGTTTTCTTGGAAGTGAAGCATGGGCCCATATTCCCGATGAGAAACATAAATCCTTAGAACCTAAGAGTGAAAAATGTATTTTTGTTGGATATTATGAAGATGTCAAAGGATATAGACTTCTTCCACCTAAATCCAGAAATGTTATCATTAGAAGAGATGTAAAGTTTGCTAAAAATATATCAGCCTACGTGATCCAAGTGGCTCTAGAGACACACACACGACAAAGAGGGCTTATGGAAGCTCGAAAATCAAAGTGATCAGAATGTTGTCGAGCCAAGACCAAAGCGTAGATCTTGTTGTCTTGATCGTAGCAGTGTGAACGGTTCATATATCCGAGCTCGTATGAGGGAGAACGATCCAGTCAAATTTTTGGTCAAAGTTGGACTGTGGGCCAAGGTTAAGTGTCCTACAATTTGACTGACCATGAGGCATGAAACCTAGCTCTTGAAAGCAGGTGAATTTGTTGGATCGTTAATTCGTCTAATATCCCCTATATTAGACAAATTCGAAAAATGTGTTTTGTTTTAGAAAAATAAAAAATATATATATAAATGAGGTGGCGGGCCAACACCCCCCCCACACCCAAACTAAATAACAAAATCATATTTAAAAATGGCCAATGGGCCATGACCCTTGTCGACCTCTCCATCCAACTACCAATCAAAATTTAAATTGGGTCAGTGGTCATTACCTTGTCGAACCCTCACACACCCCAACTGCACATTAATCAAACATTAAAGGGGTGGGCAGGCCACCTCCGGTGGACCTGGCCCAGACCCCCATCACCACAACCGTATTCCATGTTAAAGTGGAGCCGACTGGGCAACCCCATGTACCAACACAACTCCACCATTTAATGCACACCCCAAAACATAACTATTGATTTGGGGTAGCATCGGATGTGCTCTAGCCATGAAATTTGATGGAGAGGTTGGGGCACATGAAATATCCAATACCCAGAAATGGTTTGGGAAGATTCTAAACAGACCAAGAGATATTAAAATAATGAATATTTTTAATGGAGTCCCTAATTCTAAACTTAGGGAAAATAAAATATTAATGTGTATTAATATGAATCTGTGTTAGAATGGTCCAAAAGACATGGATCAAGCCAGATCTAATCTTATCTGTTGATTAGGGACTTAATCTTGGCCGTTGAGATGTCAACAAGAAAAGTATAAGAGAAGGCTTGAGGGTGACTTGCAAAATACACGAGAGTGATCAATCATTCCATTCTCTAGAGTGGGGTTTTCTAAGAGAGATAAAATCAGTGGTTGGGAGAGCAGTTGAGGGGAATTGAGTATAGAGAGACAGAGAGGCAAAGATAGTGTCGGGATAGTAGCAGAGCAGCCAGAGAGAAAGATGCAGAAGCAGCCAGTGCTCACATAGGGCCACGCAAAGGCAGCTAAGTGTTGCACAAAGCACCAGAAGGGCCAACGTAGCTAACGCAGAGGCTTAGAGAGCTGATGCAGGGCCTCCTGGGGTTGGTGCATGCCAAGATAGGCTGACACAGGGCCAACTTTGGGCTAGGAGAGGCTGACACAGTCTAAATGGGGCAGACGTTGGGGTTTCAGGGGCAGATTGGTGCTGAGTAGCTGCCGGAAGGATTATCTGGGGTTTCAACCAGTAGATTTGTCTAAAACAGAGAGGTATTACTGATAAGGAAATTCTTTGTTGGGTAGGCCTATTTCGGCACCCAGATTGTACTATGATATTACTGAATAAGAAAACCCTCAGATAGCTGCATCGATTTTCCCACATTGGGTTTTCTGGGGACATTAGTCCAAAAACAATGGTGTCATATGGTGTGTTTGTTCTTGTTTCTTTTAGTTTCTGATCTGTAATATGTTGAGCATTCATTGGTGTTTATTTTCAGGTTTACAATGTAAATAACTTGTCAAGGAAAAATAACAAGTAGGTAGGAATAAATCAGATAGAGTGCATGGAGGGTTTCTAACTAAGTAAACTTAGAAACTTCAACATGGTATCATAGCGTGATTGCAGATCATAGGAGGACTAAGAGACATCAACCGAGCGGAGCAATAGCAGCAGAAAACAGTTGTCTCGAGGTGACAGAAGTTGTTTCTAGTAGCACAGAAGCCAAGAAGTGTGACGCAGAGCTAGCCAGAGCCACACATAGTAAGTTGGGAGTTGCGCAGAGCCTCAGAGAGGTGAGCGTTGCTGACGCAGAGGGATAGAGGGCTCACTCGGGGAATCCCAGGGCCAACGTAGACCCATCGGGGGTGACGTAGAGCCAGCATAAGGTAGAGAGGGGCTGACACAGTTCATAGAAGGTTGTAGGAATATTGAAAAGTGGAGCTAGTGAGGTAGTGTAGTCAGAAAAATACATGACAGAGCAGGGCCAGAGGAGTTGTTACTGAGGGTTTCTAGCCGAGGAATCCGGATCAGAAGTGCAGTTGCACAAGTCGATTAGAGTAGGGGGCATCTCGACAAGCGACAAAAGGATTTCTAGGATGGAAATCAGGACTCGAAGGGAGTTCAAAAGAGAACTTCCAGATGGGAAGTAGAGACTCAGAGGAGTCGAATAGAGAACTTCCAGGAGGGAAGCAGAGGAGCATCATGGCACTACATGGGGTAAGAGACCATGATAGACTAGATGGAGCATGGAACTTCGCAGTCTAGAAGGCCATAATCTTATCAGTGCTTGACAGGAATCATGTCAAGAACTTCACCTTGAAGGTAATAGTTGTCCCAGTCAACCCCAATGATAATGATAGGTACGAAGAGGCGATGGTGAGGGCCAAGTGCATTATCCTTGATGAGGTCAAGGATCATATGGTACCACATATAGCTGAGAAGGAAACAACATTTGAGATGTGGGAGGCTCTCAAGAATCTGTACCAACATACTTCTATGCAGAGAATAATGTTTCACGAGAACTAGATGAGGTCATATCAGATGAAGAAGGATCAATTGATTAACACCTTCCTCGGAGGACTGAATGAGATACGAGACCAGCTGACTACTATAGGGGCAACACCGCATCGGGAGCTTATGGTGAGGACAACCCTAAATGTTGTCCTAGAAGATTGGGAAGTATTTGTCCAGAGCATCCTGGGCAGAGGGACTCTCCCACCTTGGGATGAGATGTGGGCAACTCTCTCCAGGAAAAGATCAGACAACAGTCGAAGACAAGTAGCAGTTGCAAAGGGATCAAAGTCAAGCAGGAGGATGAGGATGTGTCCCTAGCATCTGAGGGAAAGAAGGAGAAACGGAAGAAGAAATATCTCCCCAAGATCAAGTGCTTCCACTATGGGGAGTTGGGTCATTATGCGACCGAGTGTCCAAGGAAGAAGAGTAAGGGAGAGTCTGTCAAGACTAAGGTAGCACCAGCACGAGCAGAGAAGGAAGTTTTTACAGATGATCATTGTGCCATGAGTGCACACGCACCACTTGAGCGGAAGTGGGGAGACATCGAGTTGTAGTTAGGTGGACTACAGGTGATGAGGGGTAGGATCCTCGAGGTACCCAGCCTCTTGGATTAGACCTTGCTACAGGAGCCCCAACGAGGAGTAGCAAGACTGACTGGGGTGGTTAGAGACAGATGCAGATAAAGCGGCAGAAAGAGCTACAGTGGAGACAGTCCCGAGACAACGCGAGGCTAGTAGGTTGCAGTAGTGCAAGAGGCACAAGAATTTTGTACTAGTGTAGGAAGGCACAGGAATGTTGCACCAGTGCAGGAAGGCGCAAAGAGGTGTGCAATGGTGCGAAATGCAAGAGAGTTGTTGCAGCAGCACAGAGGTCAGAGAGGGAGCACTTGTCAGTGGCAGAGGAAGCTTCAGCATTAGTGGGTGCCTCTAGCCCAATAGAGAGGTCAGTTGGAGGATCAGTTACTTACTTCTCAGTAATTAAGTTGTAGTGTAGCAGTGGGCAGCATGATGCAACATGATGAGAGGAGATGCAGTGCAGACATAGTGCTGGGAGAAAGGACTAGCAGCAGCACGGATGCAGAGGGAACTATCGTACGGGTGCAGCAATGGCAGTGGTAGAACCATGGATAGTAGTACAGGAGGTAGCAGTGCAGAGGATGTTGGACAATAAGGCCTACCATCAACACAAGTACCAATGCCGGATGATCGGAGTAATACTCCATGAGGAGTATTGTTAGAGCACACTCCTCGCTAAGATGGAGTGTTGATTTGGGGTAGCATCAGATGTGCTCTAGCCACAAAATTTGGTGGAGAAGTTAAGGCACATTAAATCTCCAATACCCAAAAAGGGTTTGGGCAGATTCTAAACAGATCAAGGGATATTAAAATAATTAATATTTTTAATGGAGCCTCTAAGTCTAAACTTATGGAAAATAAAATATTAATGTGTATTAATATAAATCTGTGTTAGAATTGTCCAAAAGACGTGGATCAAGCCAGATCTAATCTTAGTCATTGATTAGGGAATTAATCTCGATCGTTGAGATGCCAACAAGAAAAGTATAAGAGGAGGCTTGAGGGTTACTTGGAGAATACACGAGACTGATCAATCATTCTATTCTCTAGAGCGAGGTTTGCTAAGAGAGATAGAATTAGTGATCGGGTGAGCAACTGAGGGGCATTGAGTACAGAGAAACAGAGAGGCAGAGATAGTGCCTAGATAGCAGCAAAGCATCCAGGGAGAAAGATGCAGAAGCAGCCAATGCTCATGTAGGGTCACGCAGAGGCAACTAAGTGCTGCACAGAGCACCAGAAGGGCCAGCGTAGCTGACGCAGAGGCTCAGAGAGCTGATGTAGAGCCTCCTGGGGTTGACACAGGCCAAGATAGGTTGACGCAGGGCCAACACTAGGTTATGAGAGGCTGAAACAGTCCAGATTGGGTAGACGCTGGGGTTTTAGGGGCAGATTGGTGTTGAG
Source organism: Pinus taeda (assembly GCA_000404065.3). Lineage (NCBI taxonomy): Eukaryota > Viridiplantae > Streptophyta > Pinopsida > Pinales > Pinaceae > Pinus > Pinus taeda. Next base: position 17,711 of record APFE030204225.1, read on the forward strand.
TAGCTACCAGAAGGATTATCCGAGGTTTCAGCTAGTAGATTTGTCTAAAACATAGAGGTATTACTACTAACTCTGTTGCGTAGGCTAGTTTCAGCACCCAGATTGTACTCTGATATTTCTTAATAAGAAAACCCTCAGATTACTGCACCGATTTTCCCACATTGGATTTTTCCGGGGACATTAGTCCAAAAAAATGGTGTCATATGGTGTGTTTGTTCTTGTTTCTTTTAGTTGCTTATCTGTAATATGTTGAGCATGCACTAGTGTTTATTTTTAGTATTTACATTGTAAATAACTTGTTAAGGAAAAATAACAAGTAGGTAGGAATAAATTAGATAGAGTGCATGGAGGGTTTCTAACTAAGTAAACTTAGAAACTTCAATAATAACTAACCACCCTTTTAATATGCCAACAAACCACACCCGATGGGTAATGTATTACGGATGGAGTTATGGGGAGCGAGCCACCGGACCGGAAAACCCACCCCTATTTTGGTTAAATAAACCATTATGTAATAAAAGAAAGGAGGGGCGGGATTTGATCCCCCGACCCCTACTCAACGATTACATATTTTCACCAACGCGCCAACCACATTTTGAAAAGTCCACCCAAAAATTTATATAAACCCTCATTTCATCAGTGCGCCTAAGCATGGAGGAGCCAAGAGCGCACACAAAAATCAAGGCGTTATTTTTTTAATTAATTCATTGCAGGTGGAACCATGAGCCCAAAGAAGAGGCAGGTGAAACCATGATTGGGCGAAATTCTCAGGAGGGTGAAATTTTTGCAGTGTCCAAATTGGAAAAATTTTATGTCAACCGTACACCTCTCAGCGACACGAACCTGATGGCACGGTCAGTTTCCTAATCTGAGCAGCAGATTTTCAGAGGACCCGAAGGAGGGAATATTTGAGGAATCTAGGGGGAATCTAAAGATCCATTAAACTCTAGATTTCCACTTTCTGAGAATTCAAAAATTTGACAGTCGATTTTTCACTATTCGATGCCACAGATCTGATGTTGCATTTAGATTTTCCATTTGATCATTTCTTTTTTCGGCCACTTTTCAAAGTGGAGTGCAGGTGTCGACATCCTTTTCTTCATATGACCTTAAGATGTGAGGTATATGTAGTGTGTTCATGTACTTCTTTTTGCTATGCATTGTGTTGCATAGATCCCTGTTTGATGTTTGATGTGGGATCTTGTTTTCTTACTTGTTTCATGATTTATGCTTGATGTGACGCGGAATCATTTGCGGGATGTACTTGTTGTCATGATTCATCATGTTTTATTTGAGATCCCTTTGTCGTTATGTTAATGGGATACTGATGTCTCACCTTGTATGTTTGCATGGAGATCCCTTTTATGCCATGTTGGAAGGATACTCATTATCATCATGCATGAGTTTAGCTCATACTGATAGGAGTCCTTTCTGAATGAGAGTTCCTGCAGCAGAACATCTCTTGGAGCCACTCCTGCATGAGGGCATTTCCTTGTATGATAGCGACGTCACCTCTTATGTACATCATCACTATTGACAGCACTTAATGCAACAGCCTACACCATCTTGACATCGGGGCTCAGAGACTTAGTCCCTCCTAGACGAACTCCATTATCAACGGCTTGTTGTTTTATGTTGATGATGATTGTCATGTTCCTTCTTCTTTACAGCATGCATATATGTTGAATTATGCTATTTTAAATGCAATTCTAATCACCTCACGAAAGTAAAAGATCTTGGTTAAATCTGAGAGTTGAGTCAACTCGGATCAAGTTTGGTATCAGAGCGTCTTTGTGTGGATGTGAATTGCAAGCGTGAACAATGGAATGTGCAGCGACAGAGGATGAAAAAGCGATGTACGAGACCATGCTCAAAATTTCCAAAAGCATGGAAATAATGTATGAAACTCTACAAAAAGAGATACAGGAAAAGGAGCAATTGCAGCTTTAGTTGCAAGCCATGGAAGAGGCCTTGGAAGAACTGAAGCAAAACAAATAGAATCTTCAAACAGAGAATGTTGAATTGAAGATGCTTCTACATGAAGAGAAAGAGGAAAAACAAATTTTGCTACGACCGCTACAAGCTAAGGACAAGACCTTGGAAAAGTTGCAGTGTGACCCATGTGAGATAAAATGTAATTCTCTAAATTCATGTATGTGTCATGATGATGATTTCACTATTTTTGAAAATCATACCACAGGAATTGGCTCCAAACTGTTGAAGAAAATGGGGTATGAAGGAAAAGGCTTGGGCGTTAATGGCCAAGGCATTGTCAACCGCATCAAAGTAGAGGAATTATCCCGCCAGACAGGACTTGGGTATGTCAGAAAGGAATTTGGGGAATGCGTTGGGACAACTAGCAAACCATCAACAACAGATGATGAGAAGCCCTCATTAGTTCTTTGCAAATCGACAGAGGAGGTAAAAGAAGTTGATTTCCTTTCAATTTCGTCTTCACATAGTATGATTTTTATTGGATATTTGGAGATCCCAATTACAGGGACAAACATGAGGCTCCTTTCCAGGACGAGGCACAAGGAGGAAAAAGAACTTGGTGTTAATAACCAAGGCATAACTCAACCATTGGAGGTTATGCAGAGACCTCAATTTGCAGGCTTGAGATACACCGAGGGAGAATGCTCGAAGGTGTTAGATTCTTTCGAGACATCGTCGAAATCGTCGAGGAAAGAGAATTATGGGAACACATCCCCATCATGCCATGGCAATACCCATTGCAATGAAAGATCCTATGCAAGCTCTCATCGTCATAATGACATCAAAGGCAACAAGGAAAGGTATAACCACTCTCGATATTCGAATGTTCATTCCAGTTATAATCATGTTGTTAGAGATGAAAATGAACCATGGAATCGAAAAACATGTACCTTTTGTGGATTACATAACCATACATTTTCCAAGTGTTGGAAAAGAATGGCAGCACACAAAAGCATGAGGTGTGAAAGACCCTCTCAACAGCAGGTAAAGAAACATGTTAAGAAGATCTGGAGGAAGAATATGTATTGTAGTCATTGCGATAGAAGTGGCCATCAAAGAGCCACTTGTTGGAGGATCCATCCAGAGCAGCGCCTTAAAAACAAAGTGTCGGTGCATGCATGATCCGAATTGGATCCTTGAAAATTATCAAAGTTCTGTGATTGTTTCAAATCATGACAGGCTTCAAAAACTTGTGAACAAAGAGCTATCAAGAAGGACCTCTAGAGAATGGTAGTTTGTAGCCAGCATGGAACAACGAGGACCTCGGTCAAAGCGCGCTGACCGTTGGCCCATGGAGACTGTGCAGTGGCGCAAACTAGCAATTGGGAAATCTAGATCTAAAAACGGAGGTTGTTTATGATGGGAAAAACCCCTCGAAATGGAAAATCCTTGAGCACTCGGTCACAAGGAAACCAAAAAATCATGGGAAAAGCGTTGAAGCAACAGGTGGGTCCCGCACTCCAAAACCGGTGGTATATCGGAGGCGTTTCGGGCAGTAAGCAGGTTTGTCAGGAGAACGAGCGATTCCATACATTGGATGACGCGTGTCTGGTGGATGAGAGAGAAAAGCGCTCTCATCGCGGACTAACGTTTGAGCAATTCAACCGCGTGATAAGAGCAATAACCGTAGGATCTGGGAGTCCTGGATCTGACGGTGGAGATTACACTCGATGGGAGACTGAATTTGGAGGGAGAAATAAGCTACGACCCATAAAGGTTTGAAGTCCGATTTGACTGCTGAGCTGGCGAATGAATCATTTCACAAAGTAACCGAAATAGTGAACCTTCGAGGAAAAGCTCGCGCTCAGTTCATGAGAGGACAAGTGGCCACCTCCTGGTGAAACGTTACACAGTAGTGATGATGCAAAGGCAGGGAATTCCAAGCGGACAATAACAGGGAATTCGAAGAGACGGAAGAGGAAGCGAACGGTCAAGGGATGGATTGGCTTTAAGCCGTGAACAGATAGAGAACAAAAAATAGAGAAGGGGGAGATAGTGAGATAGAGAGACAGAATAGAGAGCAAAGCAAGTAGCAGAGAACAGAGAACCGAGCTTACCTGCAGAGCTAAGGCAACATCGAGCAGACAAAATCAGGCTTGAGAGGTTCAAGCAATCCCTGAAAGGATATCTATCGGGAACTGAGTACCAAGCGGGACTCATCCCATTAAGACTAGTTGAGGTCGAGACTTAGTAAGGGGGAGTCTTTGCACTCTAGTGGCTTGAGGAATCCAAGTACCACCCTACTAAGCATCATCTGTTTCAAGAGACTCAAATTGAGCTCCTTGTTGTAAAAACCCTGCTTAAAGACACAATAAAGAACGTTGCCACTGAAATCTAGGCCGGAGACGTAGCCGAGGAGAATTGGGTGAACTCCTTATTAAATTGTTGTGTTTTTGCATTTTCTTGTTGTGTTTTCTCTCACTGTTTCCCAGTGTATGTGTATTTTGCAATCTTATCAATCCATTTCCTAAGATAACATAGACACACAACAACACATGAGCTTGTAATACCTTCATTAATTAATTAACTGAGATCACTCACAAGTGAATTTTAGATCAAGTGGTATCAGAGCCCTAGGTTTTTAAGGTTAGACAAGCTTGTGCTGGATTTAGCTGTTGAATGCCAACTAGATCAAAGCTCAAATTGGGAAAAGGAGAGTTGGGTGAAACTAATCCTTAAATTGGAAGAGTCTATCTTCAGAAGATAATGTCAGAGGAAGGTTCTGTGGGGCCAGACCCTCAATTCATAGATAGTTTCCTAGCCATAAGGTCCATGGTAGAAGAAATGTATAAGGATTTTAGAAAACACAAGGATGAAGATTCATCAGGCTCCAAACAAGACAAAGGAGAAGATGAGTCTCTCCTCCATGACCATTCCAAAGGCAAAGGGAAAAAGGAAAGCTTTCTCACACCTCCTAATAGCCCTGAACATGAAAAGAAGACATCCTTGATTAAACTACATGTTAAATTTGATTTACCAATATATGATGGAGAGTTGAATGTAGAAAAGCTGGACAATTGGATTAGACAAATTGATCTTTATTGTAGAGTGCAGAGTATTGATTCAGACAAGAGCAAGATTCAGCTGGCAAGTCTACGCCTTGGAGGCACTGCCTTGGTTTGGTGGGAAGGCAGGACCCAAGCTGACATGAAGAGACATGGTAAGACTATTTCTGTCCGGAGTGAATTTGTTTCTGCAATAAAAAAAGCAGTTCTATCCATTGGCCAACATGCAGCAAGCCAGATGAGCTGGCAAACTCTTCAACAGTTGAAAGGGCAAAGTGTACAAGGTTACACCCAAGAATTTAGAAAGAGAGCATTGATTCTAGGAATCTCATTACGCTCACCTGAGACTCTGTTAAAGTACATTGGTGGTCTACACAACTACATGAGGCACACTATCCTCATGTTTAATCCCACTAGTATAGATGAGGTATATGTTCAAGCTACACATCTAGAAGCTAGAGGAAAGAATGGAAGTCCAGAAGTTGGGGGATCATCCCAACCCACTGCAAGCAAGAATAAGGAGAAAAGAAAACAAAAACAGAAAGCAAGGAAGGCCAACACTACACAGAAAAGAAAGTCTTCATGCACTCAGTGTAAGAAGGATGGGCACGATGATGAGCATTGTTGGATTCTACATCCAGAGCTGAGACCTAAGAAGTTCGAGGGAAAGAAGAAGAAGATTATTGTAGCTATTCAGAAAGATTTGGGGTCAGACTCAAGAGATGAAACAACCATTGCAGCCACAGGTATAAAAGGTTGTCCGCTTTAGAGAACGAAAAAAAAAAGAAGAATGTGCAGGAGTTGCTCAAGAAGGGATTTATCAGACATGGCACATCACCATTTGGGTCAGCAAACATTTTGGTCAGAAAGAAAGATGGCTCATGGAGAATGTGCATTGATTACCGAGCACCGAATAAGATAACAATAAAAATCGTTATCTCCTTCCTCGCATAAATGATCTGTTAGATCAATTGAAAGAAGTTGTTTATTTTTCCAAGTTAGACTTGCATAGTGGATATCATCAGGTCAAAGTTGCAGAACATGATGCATGGAAGACTGCTTTCAAGACAAGGCATGGGTTGTATGAGTGGCTGGTTATGCCTTTTGGCTTAACTAATGCTCCTATTACTTTCATGAGATTAATGAATGATGTACTCAGACCTTTTCTTGATGATTTTGTTATTGTGTATCTGGATGACATTCTGATATTTA
>APFE030204236.1:0-52794 GCA_000404065.3 Pinus taeda
ATCCAACTCTCTGCTACTGCCCCTCTCACTGCAACTCAGGTCACCTATTCAATTTTCTCAGCAAACCACACCCTAGAAAAATCGAACTGACTGATCAATATGGTGTATCTCCAACTAACCCTCAAGCCTCCTCTTATACTTTTCCTGTTGATGAATCAACGGCCGAGATTAAGTCCCTAATCAACGGCTAAGATTAAAACGGACTTGATCCTCGTCACTTGGAAGTTTCTCACCCATATTCTTATTAATACCCATTAATATTTTTATTTTCCTAAGTTTAGACTTAGGATGTAGTGACCATAACAGTAACTAGAATCTGAAGTACAGAAAGCCTGAAGAATTTAAATTTGTACTTACCTCAGTTGCTGCTGATTCTGCTGGTGCTGTCGGGGCTATTTTGATCCAGTCTCCGGGAGACCAATACCACCCAACCAGATTGAGCAAACCTAGCTTCTCAATCCAGAAAACTTCACCACAGAAGCTCTCTGTCCCTCCGTGCCCAGAACCTCAAACAGCTTAAAGCTCTTCCAATGGTAATTAACTTACTCCTAGTTTTCTCCTGGTGAATTTCTGCTCCTAGTTCTTCCTGCTCCTCTCTTGTTATTTTTCCCCCCCGTCTCTCGGTTCAAGCCCCTGCTATTTATTTACCGGCCTGGCGGTGGCCGCCCTCCCACTTGCAACCACCGCCTTCCACGCATTGAAGGCTCTCAGATCTTTTCAACTCTCCTCTGTGCTCTGTAATAAGTATTGAGTTGGTTTGGGACAGCTACGATATAAGTTCGCTGGTACCCTTTATTATATTATAAATGTCATAAGTTTAATTAACATATTTTATAATATTTAAATTATATATACTTACAAAATTTAAGTGATAATTTTTTTTATAACGTTTCTTTTATATATGTTTATAAAGTTTTAATGATCATTTTATAAATTTTATAAGTCTAATGATATACTTTAATGAAATTTAATATATATATTATAATTATAGTTTTTAAAGTTTTAAAATTTTATTAATGGGTTGTTACATAGGAACCCATTAAAAATATTAATTATTTTAATAACTCCTCATTCGAGTGGAATTTCTCCAAACGATTTTTGGGTTTTGGAGATCTCATGTGTTCTAGTCCCTCCACAAAATTTCGGAGCTAGAACACATCCGATGCTACCCAAAATCAACATTGCTAGCAATGTTGTTTGTCTTGGTTCACATAGTTTGCACATGCATCGTCTATAGGGTAGGTTTTAGACTTTCCATAATCTTCAGATATCTTATCATAGTACTTTCATAGAGTTCACAAAATTATAGACATGGTTCTCACAGTTTAGGTCCCTTCCACCATATACCATTGACAAGGTGATCTTTCAAAACAAAATGTCACAGGTTTGTCCTATACTATAACGAGGTCAACTTCAAAGGTCAACCTATATCCTTAGACTGTTGTAATGAAGTCAACTTGTATCCTTAGGTCTTCAAACTTCTGTCCTTCGCATATGTCAAGGAGTAACATTCCTCGGTGTAATATCCCAAATTGGAATTTACAGCAAATAAAAGAGACATGTACAAGGAAGCAACAACAGTAAACAAATTCCAAGCATGCACATCAAAATACACAAGAAACTGAGCCAACAACTGAGCCATTTTATTAACCAAAGGGAATATGAGTACATAATGAGTAAGAACAATGGAACCTGGGCTTGCTATGCAAGCTATGCAAATCCCAGGTGAAGTCTCGCTGACCCAAATGTTGAAATGGCTCCAAACTGATAATGCGCACTGCCCAGAACATATGTTAAAGGTTGCCAAATAGAACTGGAAGTTCTACTCAAAATACTGCTTAGAATGCTCTGAAATTTTCTCTCTGAACTCCTCTTCCAAAGCCTAGTAAACCCATAGATGGTTTGCGCTGAATCCAGATGATGAAGAAGGCCTCCAAGATGGTGCAAATGTCTCTTTGACTGACTATATGCCCTACTGGGTTTCTTCCCTGTATATTGTTCAGAAAATTTTGCAAAATTAACTCCAACCTTTTCACACCAATCCCAACAAAACCCAGAAAGGATTTGGCCCAATTTTGGTTGGCCTGGACGACCCCAAAAAGCGCGAACCCCTCTCTAGCAAGCTTTGTGCACAACAAGTGAATACTTTGCTATATCATCCAAATCCACCACTAAAATGCCTCTCAAACTTCTACAAAATTTCCTTGAGGAGAATGCCTAATTTCTTCATCCCAAACTCTTGGGAAATAAGCCACCTCCAGTGCCTGTGCAAGCTTCACTAGTAAATCTTGCGCTCTGCCAAACTGAAGGAAATTTGGTCCAAACTCTAGCCTAAATCTATGCCCTGCAAAATACTCCAAAACTCTGGCCTTAACTGTGAGGGATGTCTCTGCAAAAGCCTGGTATCTCCATCCAACTGTAGTTGCTCCAAATGGGTAGTGTGAATTATCTTCTGTGCCCAGGTAACTTGCAAAGCTAGATAAATTCTCTGCAATGAGCTCAAGGGAATCCCTGAATTAGACTCCCAAACTTCCTCACTAGGGATATACTCTTAGTTCTCCGAAATGAGGGTAGAATTTCTACTTGGAATTCCTGTGTTAAGCAACACTTTTCTTCTTGTGCTAAACCACCCCAAGAGAAGTTGAAAGGTGAAATGTAATAGTCAAAAGATGATTAGCAAATGAGTCCATCCTCTTATAATTTCTCCCCATGCTTCTAGACTCCCCTTTTAATTATTGTTTTATTGGTGGGGGTCATTTTCCACTAAGTGAATTTTGCCTCCAAAATAATAATGCTTTCCACCTTTCTCCAAAATAATATTTGACCCTTTTAATTAATATTACCAAAATTGGGCAAAATTCCTATGCTCACAAAATTGGGGATATTATATTGCTCCCCGCCAAAATTTTCTTGTCCTCAAGTAATGCCCAAACAAGTGCTCCCCCCTCTCTATTGACCCACACTGTCACTGCAAACAATACTGGGGTCCCAAATGTGCCACTGAGTCACCCTGAACTTGTGCACTATCCTGTCATAAATGAATCCCTCGATACCAGGGTCCCGTGTCATCCTACTCAATGTGGAGCACTCCTTGCCCCATAAGACACAATCACCCAAAGCACTCTTCATATTGCTCGAAGTAGAGCTCCCTGATCGTGTGGAATATCGACCAACTCCTTGAAAGGCTGCCTTGCATAAAAACTAATCTCATGCACTTGTGTAGGCTCCTAAAAATGCATTCCAACCCCTTGGAGATGAATCAATGCTTACTTGAACTCTCTGTGATCTTCTCTTGCTGATCATTCCACCATACTAGTGTAGTGTCTTGTGTTGAAATATGTAACTAGGTTTAATCTTCATAATTACATATGTAATCATGATTTTAAGCAGTGTTTTAAAACTCCGACTCCTACTCCGACTTGGCCGAGGGTCAACTCTGACTCCGACTCTGACTCGATTTCAATGACTCGGTCGTTGTAAAAAATACATTGAATAATTTTTTATTTTATTTTTTTATAAGAAAACATAATTTTAAAGATTTTCATTCATGTTTCCAAGCACACAACATTATAATATAGATAGAAGACAACATATGATCAAAGTAGGCTCATGAATATAATATCCATTATATCAAAATGGCACCCAGTGCACTGTCCAATACATACATGATGATGATATAGAGATCAAAACAAAAACACATAACTAGCAAGGCTAGAAATGGCCTCTACAACAAAAGTAAGTTGTGACCACTACCACTGGCTACTGCTAGAGGAGCCAAGATCATCTAGATCAACCATTGGTAGCATATCTACATGCTTCATAGTTTGTAACTCATTTTTAAGCTTGTACCCTCATCAATCATCTTAGACCATCTCACCAAGATGGATGTTGATAGATGTATTCATGAGAAGAACTACAAAAGCAATTTGTATGTGACACAGATCAGGATATAGGATCCCTAATGCCAAAACTTTTGCATCCACATCTACATGCACTCATGACAGACCCATCTACACCCCATAGAATATTTTGTGGCTATTCTCTAGTTTTAGGATCCCTTGGGGCAACTTCAAGTTTGTTCCCATCAACTTTGTAATATGTATAAAGCAGTATTCCACGGGGACACGTCCCCCAGGGTTGGGTGCACGCACCCCTCACACCCCATGAACCTGGGATGAGGGGACGTCCGGGGAAACATTTCCCCATGTCCCCTTTTTGGGGAGATACGGGGAAACGCAGGGGGGTGTTTCCCCAGTGTGGGGGACACGACTCCCCAAAGGGGAATGCTTGGGCGTCCCCTCTCAAAATGGGCTATGCGTCCCCCCTTAAATTTGCTTGTAAACAATGATTTATGACAGGGAAAACCTAGTATTTGACCATATTTCCCTACTAATGCTATTCAATTCATATGGAGAAAGTAGAATTTTAGATCTCACTCAAAATCCAGTAGACTTAACAGTTTTTCAGGAATTCAGGATTCGATTGATTGCAATGCTTCCATTGTATTTTGTCATGTACAAGGGTATGGAATTCGTATTTAATCAAGAGCACCAAGCCCTCTATGTATTTTAGAGTGATTTTTAGACTCATTACTCCACTGTTTTTGAGTTTTAGCTATATCAATTTACTATTCCAGACTTTAGATTTTAGTATCTATTATAGTCTATTTTTCCTAGTACTAATTAGATTCTAGAATGATGAATGATGAATTTAAATTTTAAATCAATTTAGAATCTAGAATGTTGAATTTAATTTTTAAACCAATGTAGATTCTAGAATGGTTAATAATGAATAATGAATATGGATCAGAGTATTTCATTATTGAATCTCGTGGTCTATGGATGAATCATGTATGTATTAGTAAGGATGATGAGTATGGATCAATGTATTTCATTATTTAATTCAAATATGTATTTATTATTGTATTTATGCTTTCATTATAGAATATGAATTTGATAATATAATATAATATATATATATAGAAGAGAAGGAGAGAGAGAAGAGGAGAAGATAGATATAAAAGGAAAAAAACTATATACCCCGACGTCCCTCGTCCCCCCTAAATTTCCCTAAAATTTGAGGGTACTCCCACACGTCCCCTTTGTGCATCTCCCCGCACCTGCGTCTCCCCGTCCCAGAGTCTTGGTGGAACATTGGTATAAAGATACACTGCCATCTTCCAAGAGAGAATTGTACCTATAAACATTCTAACTAGGATCACATGTCTGATCAGCGTTTCAATTTCATGTGCCCTCTTTATTACATGGTTCTCAGATAGTATCATTGTTTACTTAGAAATTCACATTGTTCCTTGAGGAATTTTATACAATGAAGGCAACATATGTCTTACTCCATTCTTACCAGAGATTTCATGTTCTTGGCAAAAAGTTCACAACATTAGATCCTATCAAGTTGCCAGCACCGGACTCATCACTTTCTATTTTCAAGCACTAAATGATTCATGCCACAGGAAGCCGTGTGAACAAGTAAACAACCTACGGAAACAATCATCCAATGTGGAATTCATGTGCCCACCAGCTTTTAACACAAATCTCTTCACCAAAAAGCAAGTAAAAAAAATTGCTTTATTTTTTGAGTTTTCGGGCCGTTGTCACTGAGCCGGCCGGGTTATTACTAGCCGAATCATCGAGTCGACCCGATGAGTGCTTGATTCAGACCAACTCATCCAAGTCGGTTCCAAGCGAGCCGATTCTTAAAATAGTGATTTTAAGTATTTGATGTAAAGATAAGATAAGATAAGATAATAAGATAAGATAATTTTATTAATGACCATAGTAGGTCAATGGGACTATCGGTTACAATGATTACATTATGCAAGTCGGTGGACCAAACGGTCCCCTTTAACATTTCTTTAAAAGCAGGAAATACATCAAAAATGTAAATGAAGTAGCAAGGAGCTCTCGGCTTCAAAGCAGAGCGCTGCGATGAGGTAGAGATGAAAGAGAAGAAGAAGAGAAAGAAGAGAGGGGGGGGGGGATCCCCTGAATACTCCCTACTCCTAACATCCGAGGTCGAGAGAAGAAAACTGGGGGAAGTTTGTCAAAGTCTGTTGTCTTGTAGATACGCTGGGCTGTCGATGATGCCGCCTGGAAGTTCTACGACGCCTCCCTGGGGTGGAACTAATCCTGGGGCGTTGCTGCAGTCTGGTGGGTCGGCCCCATCTAGACCGCATTGATCTGTTTTCAGTATCAGTGGGATGGTCCATGTTTCTTTTGGTGCCCCGTGCTGAGGGTATCGCCCTAAAGAAGTCTGTGATCCTCTGCGTAGTGTCTGGTCTGGTAGAAGGCTGGAGAAAACGGGCCCGAAATCTGAAAGCCTCCTAGAGGTAAAGTGCTAGGCATCTCGGATCAATATATCTGAGGAAGCTGGACAAGGTTTGAGAAAACCTGAAGAGACAATGAAAACGGCCTCGGATCTTGTAGTATGCAGGGCATCCGAAGATGAAATGTGTTTCTGTTTCTATCTCCTGTAAATGACAGAGCTGGCAGATCCTGTCTGCCCTATCGATGTGGTGATTTGTTTCCACCCGGAGTCTGTGAGAACCGACTCTGAACTGCCCGAGGGGGATTCTAAGGGCATGCATCCAATGTTGGAGCATGTATTGAGGTCTGATGATGAGGCCATCCTTGATCTCCAGGCAGTGCTCCGTGTGGAAGGCCATTTTTGGTCGCAGCCCATTGGGAGGATTGATCCATGTAGTCTGAATGTACCGTCTGTAAATATCATCCTTAATGATTTTATTCGGCTCTTGCTGATTGGGAAGAAGATGGCCAGGAGCATTCAGAGAGTACTGAAAAGGAGGGAGGTGGTCAATATGAATTCCTGAGGCCTGCAGAATATCTGTCACCCCAGTGTACCAACATTTGGATCGGCCTGTCTGCATGCGGGCGATGTGCTCGGAGGAGCAATATGCTAAATACAGGTATCTGTCACGACCCTTCCTTGTGTCCGCCAATCCTCGGAGTTTGTGCAGGAGGGAAACTAACCTGAAAATTACCTCTAGACGGAAAGGCCGAGCCCCGAACTCAGCTAGAATGATGTGCTGGGGAATTGTCTACTTGCATTTGATGAAACGACGCAAAAGGAGGGTCTGGACACGCTCCACTGAAGCCCAATCTAGCTCTAGAAGAGAGGGACCCCAAATCTCTGAGCCGTAAAGCACTGTGGGGCGAATCAAGGTGTCCATGATGCTCATTTTGGACGAGATGTCCTGGAAGTGGTGTCAGAAACACTATCTCTCCAGAAGTGCTAGGGAGCCGTACCCTTTGTTGATCCGAGGTTGAAGGTCTGGTCGCAGGCTGAAGCGAGGTCCTAAAAACTGAACTCCCAGATATGTATAGGTGCTGACAATCTCGATCTCTTCCCCTTTAAATAGGAAGCGGAAATCTGAGGATTTTTTGACTCCATTGAAGATAATCACTTTGGTCTTACCCAAGTTTACAGTTAGGTGCCTCCAGTCACAAAAAGCAGTGAGTGCATCTAGCTGTCTCTGGAGGCCTTCTTGGGAGGAGGCAATGAGAGCAATATCGTTGACAAAGAGGAGGATAAAAATCAGGACCTGGTGGAGAAGGCATCCATCTGTATCCTTGATATGCTCTCGGAGCAAGGACTCAAGCTCATCGATATATATCCTAAATAAAGTAGGTGAAAGGGGGCGCCCTTGCTTGACTCCAATGGTGCTTCGGATGAAATTCGACAATCCTCCTACTGTACGGAGACGGCCAAGGATGGCCTCATAGAGACGCATGATGGCATTCAGGAGAGTTGAGGAAATACCAATCTCCCTTAGTCTCTGGAAAAGATCTTCCCTTGGAACTGAGTCAAAGGCCTTCCAGAAATCTACGAAGCAGCAGTACACTTTAGAGGATCGATGCCTGGCCTCCTCGATCACCGCTCGAAGTGTGAGGATGTGGTCGATCGTCTGGTGGCCTGGACGGAAACCTGCTTGGCCCTTGGCCCTGAGTTGTCTCTGCTCAAGAAAGTGGGAGAGCTTCCTGTGAAGTACTGTGGCATATAACTTGGAGAATGTGTGCCCAACCATGATTGTTCTGTAATGGTTGGGATCAGAAGTAGGCACTGACTTGTGGATCAGGTAGATAATGTGGTGTGTCCAGCTATCTGGAAATCCATCTCGAACCACCTGGTTGAAAAGGTGTACCAGATATCCTACTATAGGGTGAAGTTCATGCTTGAAGAATTCTGCCTGGAAGCCTTCTTCGTCTGCTGCCTCGCTGCTATTCATTGTCCATATTGCCTCTCTGATATCTTTGTCGGAGAAGAGGTGGCAGGAGGTGGGGGGGGGGAAGTGACCTGAATCAAGCGCTGCCCAGGGATGTCATATAGTTGGGAGGTATGGGAGAACATAGAGGCAGGATCAAGGTCGATAGGGCTAAGAGAGCACCGGGAAAGGACGGTTCCCCATAAATCTTTAGGGGAGTGAAGGAGGAGAGTAGAAAGAACTTGTCTCCTATGAGCAATGAAGAGGTGCTTCTTGCGGCGGAGGAGGCGACAGTAGGCTGAGTAGAGGTCAGGGTATGTAGGTAAAGAGTTTCGAAAGGCGTGTCGGAGGTCCTGATGCATAGACTTACAATCCTGGTCATACCAGTTGTTCATAGGGCAATTTCCCGATTTGCGGGTGGTGGTGACAGAATGGGTAGAGAAGGGGAAGGATTGGAGAGCAGCTTTCCAGATTGTATGTGAGAGGCACTGGTATTTGTCCTTGGCGGAGCTGAGGGAGATGAACTGGGATGTGGATGGGAGAGTTTGCCTGAGGACAGAGGAGAAGAGGTCGGGGTCACTTTCCTCAAACCGGAAGGTGGTTCTGGGGGGACTGCGGGAAAAGGTTGGGGGGGGGGTTCTGGAGGTCAAACTGTAGAGAGAATGAGAGGAGGGCGTGGTCTGCGAGGGGGATGGGGGTGACCGATAAATTTTTGATGTAAGGAAGGATATTCGGGTTGGCAATAGCATAGTCAACCACACTTGCCCCACCTCCAAATGGTCTGCAGGTGAAGAAGTGCGAGGATGGGAAACAAGGTAAATTGTTCAGAATTACTAGCCCATGAGATTCTCCCAACTGAAACAGATATTTCCCATAGGTTGTGGTGGGTCCCAGGTGGTCCTCAGATGTCCGGTGCATGCCGACCGTGATCGGGTCAATCCCTCGAGTGCAAAATATATCCTCTGTTCTATCATGCATAGGGATTTGGAGGTCTTTGGTCCGGGCGTTGAAGTCTCCTGTGAGAATGACATCCCCTACTGCTAAAAACCTGGTGATGTCAGAGTACAGGTCTGAAAAAGGGTCTACATCTGAGCTATTGTGAATCGCGTAGGAAGACGAGATAGGCGGGAAGTAACAAACTGCGATATAAACGTCTCTTGGCAGTGATGTTCTGGCTCTGATCTGAATCCACATGAATCTGGCATACTCATCAGTTGCGACTACTGAGACTCTACTCCCGAGGCTATCGTGGACGAGGCAGCCACACCTCCTGAACCCCTGACCCCCCCTGAGCTCCGTGTCTCCTGTCTGCAAGCTGCTGTCCATTGGTATCCTGTGATGTCTGGGAGAGGCCGGACTGGGCTCGCGTGAGTCTCGGTAACCAGGAGGATGTCCGCTGAGCTAAGGGCTTCATAAAGTAGGCCTGGTGAGGACTAGAAAGAGCCATTACCATTCCAGTAGTAAACCGAGAGGCCCGTGCCCCGCCTCCCATCCGTTCGAACCCGTCATTTGGAATTACCTGAGCGGGGTGCCCATCTCGGGGGGAAGGTTTCCCGAATAATTGCTTGAAGATTTCTAATCACTGCCCATTTCCCTGCTTGTCTTGCTGCTGCAACCTGTTCCCTGGCCTATTTCAGTTCAGCTACTTGAGCTCTTGTGAGGTCTTCATCTAGAAATACTTTAGTTGGAAGGGAAAATAGCTTTCGCTTGGCTCGGAGCACTCTAAGTCTGTTTAAGAAGTCACGAAATTTGAGGAAGAGAGTAGAGTCCTGCCCTAGCCAGGCTTTGTCCAAGGTTATGTCTGATATGTCTAAGGTGTCGCATAGAAACCTGTTCCCCAGGTCCATTGGATCTACTGGAGAGGGGGGTGTAGGGAGTTCTCTTACTTTAAGATTTAGTTCTCTTGCTCTTCGGGTTCTTTCTTCCACAAGCTTTGCCTATACTACTTCCTCCACCACTATGAGCGGTGGGGCCTTGTCTTTTCCTTTGACCACCTGTGCCCATGTGCTGATGTGCGAGTCTGTCTCCTGTTTAAGGGACACTTGTTTGCTTTTAAGATCTCTGATCTCTGATCTCTGCCTATAGGGTCTCGTCGGATCGCTATCCTGCATTTTGTTCCCGATATTCTTGCAATGTTTTTTTGATAAATGCATTGTCCTCCTCTATCAATAGGAGTTTATCTGATAAAATGCTGATGTCGGCTCGCAGTCCGCGATTCTCCGCCTCTAGATGTTCCATTTTCCTCATGATTTGCTTAATTTGGGATGTCCAAAAAGCAAAATCTGTCTCTAATGCAATATCAGTGGGGCTGTAAACGTTCTCCTCTTTGTTGTGGCACTGTTGTAAGTATTTCAGTGGGCCTCTGTTGTTGAAATCTGACGTTTTAGTTTCTCCGGGGTCCCTGATTTGTTGCTGTTCTGTCATGTTGGAAGTCTCACCCTGCTGTCCACAGTACAAGCCAGGGGTAACAAAATGGTGGACTACGGGAGGCAGACGGGAGGGGATGGCTGCGGGTTGCAGTGGCATGGGTTACAGCGGCTGCGGTTTGAGTAGACGGTTGTGGGCGGGGAGAGCCGACGGGATTGCGGGAGACGGCTGCGAGCGGGGCGTGAGCGTCTACGGCTTCGGGCGGTTACAGCAGGCTGGGAGCGAATGGCTACGGGTGGGAGTGGATGGCTGCGGGCACGACAGTAGCAGCAGACGGCTGGCGGGCGGGAGAGCCGACAAGGATACCGCGCGGAACGACGGCGGAGAAGAGCCGACGGGATTGCGGGCGGAACGGGGCGGGAGAGCCGACGGGATTAGGCGGGACGAGACGGCGGGCGGGGGCAAGAGCAATAGCAAACGGCCTGCAGGCGGGGAGGGAGAACGAGCAGGGTAGCGGGGAACGACTGATGGCAACGGCAGCAGCGATACCGTCGTGCGGAGGGAGAGCCGACGCCAGGGCAGCGGGAGAGTCCGCGGGGGCAGGAGCAGCAGCAAATGGCTGCAGGCGGGGAGGAGAGCCGATGGCACGGCAGCGGGGAGAACTGACGGCACGGCAGCAGCGACAGACCGCTGCGGGCGGGGAGGGAGAGCCGACGGCAGGGCAGCGGGGAGAGTCGATGGCAGGGCAGCGGGGAGAGCCGACGGCACAGTAGCAGCAGCAGATGGCTGCGGGAGAGAGTGTGCGGGAGTGGAGAGACAAAAATCGCACACAACCAAGCCTTCAAGACAAGAGTAGGGCATCCAAGGAGAGGAGGTCCATCAAATTCAAGAAAGCCTCCTCCTCGAAATCCAAATAGAAGAAAGGAACACATGCACATCGAATGCTACAATTGTCATAAGAAAGGCTACTATGCTCAAGAAATCCCTGAGAAGAACAATGGACCACACAACATTACTAGGAGCAACAACAATAGGTTCAATGATCAAAGAAGAAGAGGTGACCGAAGGAATGACCACATTGGAAGAGATGAAAGAAGAAGAAGAGATGCTCCAATTGATCACGAAGAAGACCGTCGTCCACAGAAGAAGTCAAAATTCTCCAAGTATGAAAGTAATGTTGTGAATCAATTTGAATATATTCTTATTTCTGCCCTTTACTAGTTCATCTCCTCCAGATTTGTGGGATAGTTGGTTGGTTGATAGTGGGGCCACTCATCACTTCTCTGGTTAAGAAAGTTTTCTCTAATTTGGTGGAGAGGGAGTCAAATTTGAAAATCATTCTTGGAGACAACTCCACTCATCCCATTGAAGGTTTTGGGTCCATCAAATTTCATCTGAATTCGGGAGAATCTATTTTGCTCCACGATGTGATGTATGTGCGAGGGTTAAAGAAGAATTTGGTATCAATATTTGCTTTGGAAAACAAAGGGATGAGGGTTTCCTTCATAGGGGAAATGTTCTTACTTGGCCTATTGCATCACCTATGAGAGATGCATTCACTTTAGGATCAAGATATGAAGGAGTCTATAGGGTTACTAGAAGGCCACTTTTAGCATTGGTCCATGATACTAATCATCTAAGTGACCTATGGCACCGAAGATTGGCCCATCTACATTATGATGCTCTTCTGAAATTGGATAAATTGGTCTCAGGGATTCCCAAAGTTCAAGCCCAACATGACGGAGTATGTCCGGGATGTGCCAGTGGGAAGAAGACAAGAGGACCATTCCCCTCCATTGAAAACAAGGCAAATGACATCCTCCATCTCATTCATTCCGACTTGGGTGGTCCAATGCCTGTACACTCTCTTGGTGGCCATCTCTATTATATCACCTTCATTGATAACTTTTCAAGAAAGACATGGATACATTATTTGAGCCCATGTAGAGTGTGTGGTCAAATTGGTGGAGGTCGTGGTTAGCTATCTCAAATAAATTCCCCACTATTAAAATTTCAGAGGTTAGAAAGTGGGTCGAGTTCTTAGCGTGGATAGAGCTTGAGCTTCCTATTCTAATTGTTGGTGGGCTCGAACAAAGAAAAAGGCCTAGCCCCCTGCTTATCGACTTCCTTCAGATTTCTGGGTCGATTTCCTTGATGAGAAGGAGGCATACCATTGTATATATCCCTGAAGCAAGTCTGGAGTGCAAGGCCAAAATTTCTCCATTTTTCTGAGCGTAAATTTGCTGCCATTGTCGAGTCTTAGTATCATTTCATTTCAAAGGGGTCGAGTAGTGCTTGTGGATAATTTCTTGGTGTTAACTGCAGATAGAAAGAAGATCGACTTCCTAGCCAGAGAGCCACCGATTTGTTCATACTCCAAGCTTGAGCTTTTCTTGGAATAATTTCTCTTATGCCTGTAGTAGCTTATCTTAAGAGGTCGAGTCGGTTTGATACCTATGGCAACACATTCAGGAAGGACAAGATAATCTCTGTGAGGAAATCTCTGTTTCCGAGGACCCACGAGTTTCTTTTTTCCTAGCTGCTGTGCGTATTTTGGACATGAGATAGCCACACTTTGAGTCATTTCATTAAATCTAGGCACCATATCCTTCCTGGGTAACTCAGAACTCGTGGAAGCCACATCTGCTTGGCGGGGGATGAGACTATCAATTGAGAAATTGTTCAAGGCAGATTCTGGTTTGGTCAAATTTCTTTAAGTCAGACCGCATCACCAGTCAAGCTTATTTAAAGCTGGAGCGAATTCTCAGATGTTCTGTGCCGAATAGTTGTGGATGAATGATCTATATCATTGCTGGATCGAACCATTCATTTTCTTCCATATTTGTCTGCTCACTGAAGTGTCCATCTATTCATTGAGGAAGCCAAACAATTATTCCAGAGCTAACTGATTCAGAGGATGCTGAGTTTGTATGGATGTGTTGAGTCTTTCAGGAGTATTGATTGCCTAAAGAAGGTGCTGGCTGCACAAAGGAGTATTCACTATATTGCTACATGGAAAGTCATCCTATTTCAACGCTGCAAGACCAAGTTGCTCATTCATTTCATACACTTGTGAACAACTGCTTCTAACCGTCTGTCAATGTTTATTTGCCGGTAAACAAATTTGTGATTACAATGTATATGGAAATATAAATTCTATGTGAAAATTTTCAAATTTTTGTAAATCCTAAAGTCCTCAGCCAATTAAGACAAGGACAAAACTGTAGCTGTTAGAGCATGGAGTCTGATTGATAGTCAATTTGTAATACCACTGCATTAATGAAAGAGTCTTATATGTACGATGGGCCAGGGAGTGAGTTGTTGGGGCCATGTTCACATATTGGGTTGAGTTATTCTGATGTGCTTGGTCGGATGGTGTCATTAAAGAACATAGTATTGTATCTTACTGCTAGAGGGTGTATAAGGAAGTGAATTTGACTGCTAGGAAGTGAGTCAAGGTGTAGAGGTCTGGTCATTATTTCTGTCATAGTCTTATATGAGTCAGTTTGATGTACTTGACATCATGGATAAGATATTCATAAACTCCTTTAATAAATTTGCAGCAGAAATTAACAGATCCCTTTCCAAGGGGATACTCACTTTGCTATAGCAAGAGCAGCCACAAAAAGAGCATGAGTTGGGACACAAAATATTTAAACTTGGGACATAATTGAAACACATGAAGGTCATGATGAGAGCACTTTTCAAACTAGAAGAATTGGATGCACTCCTTTCCAAAGTACACCAGTTAGAGGGGAAGAAACTAATTTGGGCCCTAAAACCAGCTATGCTTTCCCTAATACAAACCAAGTTCTTAGAATACCCTTGTGAAGGGGTCACACTTCTAGTTGCCTCCTGTCTCAGCAGTATCATGATGCTGAATGCATGTATACCTCCTTATAGTGTTGACATAATGAGGGGAGTCTTCAGACTGATAGTAGAGACTTTTCAGGCTTTGGATAATAGTGAGGGTCCTACATTTGAGAAGAAGCTTGAGATTCTAGAAGATATGGCCTTGGTTAGATCTTATGACATCATGTTTGATTTGGAGTGTGATGACCTGATTCTCCAACTGTTCCAATGCTTCTGTTGACCACTACGTGTCAACGACCCATAGCAGTACACCCCCTTTTTTCGCAAAAGGAATAACACATGATTTACGTGTCAATGCCGCACAAATATCATCATCAACGTCACTTCTAAGATGTTATGTAAACCCTTTCTGCATATGTATAATGTAAATAATCTCAGCAGATCCATCGTGGGTATGTAATTGCTTAGGTAAACCTACTTTTCTAGTGACGATCTACATTCCGGGAGGTTTTTTGTTTCACCGATCCATTCTTGGATGGTCGGCAGAGTTTTCCTTCAGTCTTACCCCAAAGTTGGAATGGACTTTGTCACTGGGATCTTAGGCGAGTCCTAGTGTTCTAGATCGAGTCTATGTAAAAGTAATTTGGGAATAATTCTAACTATTTGGTTAGGTTATTTTATTACAAATTACTGGTGTGCTGGATTATATTTGTGTTGCACAAATGGGTAGTCTGTGAGGGTCTTTTTCAAATGAGTTTTCCCCTTTATGATGTAAAAATATGAAAATTATGATGTAAAGTGTCTTGAGGGTTGGAAAAAATAATTTATTCCCTCATAGGTTAATTAATTAAATTTTATGGAAAAAAATTAATTAAAATCTTAAGCCAGAAATTTAATTAATTCTAGGTCCTAGGTAAATTTAAATTCTCCAAAGGCAAAATTAGTCGGTCCTTAAAATTCAAATTTTAAAAGGCCCCAGGACTAAGGTAAATTAATTATTTTGCTAAATTTTAAGCCTTTGGTCCTTGGGGTTATTATTGGGCCTAACTCAATTAATTACGCTTAAGGTGGCATTTCGAGAGGAATACTTGAAAGAACACCTTAGTGTAATAGCTCGTTGGAACCAAAACGAGAAGATCTACACAATGAGATGGTTAGAAGTGATTTTCAGTGACCTGAGGAGACATGGTGGCCAATTTACCCTTTTCCCACATTAAAAAGAATATTTTAATTGAAATAAAAAGAGGGAAAAGTGTTCCATGATTAAAATAATAATAAAATAGAAGGTTCTAGAGTGGTCCATCAGATTTATAAAACAAGGAGGAGGAGGCCATTAGAGGACATCTTGGATTCGATATTTCTTCTTGTATGAGAGGTTGGGAACTCGGTTCTCTACTTCATTGATAGCCCTAGGACGAAAACCCCAGGGTGATTTAGTGAGATTGGGCAAGTACCCATCTTTCCTTGGTGAATTCATCCAGAATTCACAGAAGAGCTTAGCAGTGGCAGTTCAGTTCAGTTTTGGTGGAGGGCTCGTGTAGCATTGGAGTTGATCCTTGAGGCCAGTTCTATCTCAACCAAATATATCAACTATTTTGTTATTTCAGTTTGTAAAACCCAGTTTATATACTATAATAAAAGTTGAGGTTGTTTTCCAGTTTATTTTGTACTTGTTTGCCGCATGTTGATTGTTTTATTTTACATGGCAACATTTTGTTAAATTTATGAGAATTGGGTTGTGAAAATTTTGTTCAAGAAGCATTTAAGGAAAATACCCATAATTTCCCATTTGGGATATTACAACGAATGATTGATGGTTATATGCCTTCATGATGTGGTGCCTAAATAGGCATTAACTGGTCATGAAGGTGAATGGTCATGTCATTTGAATTTTCCCCGTCATAACAATTAAGTATTTATTGATGCTTATTAATTAATTAATTAACTATTTTTATTTAATTTTGTTAGTATTTATTTAATTATTTTATTCATAACATTGCCACCCTCTTAGAGATGCTTTGTCGTCAAAAGCATAATAAGTAGGGTTTTCTCTAGTTGAACGTGTTGCTATGGAATGAAGAGTATTTGCTTTTATGAGTTTGACTTTGTTTGTGCCTTGTGTGTTGGTGAACTTCTTGCATGTATTTGTAGCTCCTTTGAGGCTGGGAGCGTCAACACCATATAATTTATAGTGTTGATCTTGCCAATTAAACTCCATGAATTGTTCTTCAAGGTTTGTAGTATAGCTTCCTAACTGCATTAACCATTTTGCACCTAGTACTATATCCATTTCTTTGAGCGCAAAGCATAGAGTTTTGTCTATCGTTCTAGTTCTTGTATCTGAATTGAAATCTTATGGCATTCTCCTATTTCTTTGAACTTTTGCCCAGTAGTGAAAGTCATGGTCAATTCCTTGATTGGGCATACACAAAGATTAAGTTGTTTAGCAAGATCAATGTTTATACAATTATGAGTATTGCCAGAATCTACAAGTATATTGACATTTTTGTCTCTTGTGATCCCTTTAAGCTTTAGGGTTTTAGGTTGTAATTCCCTCATCATGTTTGTAGGTGGTGTTGTAAGCTTAGTGTTCTTTCTTCTTGGACATTGGGTTCTCTTCTTTTGAAGGTGTGGTGGAACGTATTTTATAGTCGCTTGTTTTTGCTCTTTTGAAAATTGCTGTCTTCACCCTGATTTTGCTGGACACATGAGATTGTAGCTAATGATGCTTTTTGTGATGTTTCCTCAGGGTCTGAATCTGCAATGCACGTTATAGTGATTTCTTCATTAGGGTTTTGTACTTTTACTTGTCTCTCATCTATTATTTTATAGTAGCGTAAGGACACGTCCTCACATTTATGTCTTGGTATCCAATTTTTCCCACACTTGCGACAATTGTTTTTATTTGTTATCTTTTTCTTTGACACATTACTTGAAGTGTTTGACTCTTTCTCAACTTCATAAGTATACAACTTCCTATTGAGGCATTTGTGTCCTAATGACCATTTGCCTCCACAATATCTACATTTGTTTATCTCTTTCTTATCCAAGTATTGTTGTTGGTTTTCATCTTCCTTGGTTAATGATGGCATGTTGAACTTGTCCTTTTGTTCAATTAGTTTTGATGCCTGTCTAGCTTCTTCAATAGTGCTTGGCTGACATAGTTTCAATTCAGCACGAGTATGGTCCCTTAGTCCACATATGTACATCTTTAATAGCTGCTCCTCAGTGAATCCACTATGTTGTATTGCTAATACTTCACATTTGTGGGTACAATCACTTATAGTGCCTTTTTGCTTTAGATGTATAAATTTATTGTATAGGTTGTCATCATCCTCATCATGGAATCTTTTTAATGATGGTGTAGTGAACCTGTTAAAATTGGCAACTAGGGCCAAACACCATGTGGATCACCTTATTTATGACTATTGATATTTTTCCTAGATTCCTCTCATCAAGAGGTGTAGGATTGATCTAAAGATCATCCGATTCCGAGAAGTATTTATGGAGATATGAATTTATTTTGATTATGGACAAATTGTCAAGGTCGGCCAACAAACTTATGTAGGCTCAGAAGCCCAACAGTCATGTCTCTTCAACCTCAACGTTTGCATATAAATACAAGGAGCATTCTCCTCATTTGGATAATTCAATTCACTCATCTTCTCTCTCTCTCCTACGCATAAAAGGAGCCTCTCTCTCTCACATGTGTGGTTGAAAGGAAGACGTCCTAGGGCAAAGAAGACGCAGAAAGAAGGACGCTAGGGCAGCAGGTCATCTCTTTGACCAGTGAAGTGCGGATTGGGTGTGGTTGCCTCTCCTAGGCAGGCTATAATTTTTGGCATGAAAATTTAGGTGATCTCACCTCTGGTTTGATTGGTATTGACTGCCCTAGTTTAGGGCTGCAGTTGATTTCAGAAATCTGCAAATTGACTGAACTTTTGGGGTTGTTCAAGGGTTGTTTCTTCAAACCGTTCGAGGACAAGTTGACCAGAAATTGACCAAGTATTTTAGAGGTCAATTTTAGCTAGTTTGACCAAGTTTGACTTTGCTGATCTAGGGTTTGCTGCTGCTGATATAAAATTACAGAATTCAGATTTTGTAGTATTTCTCTCTGTTGAACTATTGAAGATAAAAGAAGATTTGATCAAAGGGTTTCCTCGCATTAGGGTTTGTCCATGGCTAGCTGCCACATCTTGTGTCTCTTGTCTTGGCTTGTTTTCTGTTGATCATTTAATGTTTTATCTGCACTTTACTTAATGTATATGTGATTGCTAATCTGTGGCTAATAAGAAGAAAAATAGGTAAATTGCTCTTAGCATAGAACATACCATAATTTAACATGGTATCAGAGCTGAGGTGAAGACAAAGCCCAAGCAAGAGCAAGAGCAAGAGCAATCACCAAAGAGAAGGTTGGCAAGGCTATCTTAAAGAAACCATGGGGTCCTCAACACACTTCCCTGCTGAAGACAAACTCCGTGAGAAGTCTGACTATCACGGATGGAAGATGTCTCTCGATCTAACATTAGAAGAACATGAAGTGTTGGACCATGTGAAAGGCAGAATTGTTGAGCCTCCATCAAATGCATCTGCTGCTGCTAGGAACAAATGGACCAAGGGAGAAGTCAAAGCAAGGAAGATCATCTGGGACTCTATCGACAAGTGCTTGGTGGTCTATGTTTATGAGCTGAACACCTCCAAGGAAATCTACAATAGATTGGTGAGTTTATTTAAAGTCAATAATGCAAATCAAGTCTTGTTTCTTAGAAATAAGCTGAAGGAAATTAAGAAGGGAAAATATGAGAATATGCAAGCATATTTCTTAAGGATCACCGAGATCAAGAACGATCTCCTATCTATTGGGGAAGTAATTCTTGACAGGGAAATGACACTCACAACTCTTGGAGGACTGCCATTAAAATGGTATATATTCAGAACTACTCTTCTAAACAATAAAGTAATTCCTGGATTTGAGGAATTAATGGCCAGATGCATTCAAGAAGAAACAAGGATGGAAGAGCAAGAAATGCCCATACTTAAAGGTTATCCCTCTGCCTTTTCTTCTCATATTAAAAGAAGAAACAATTTCGGGGCTAAATTCAAAGGAAAAGTTGGACCTAAAGGTGGAAGAAAAGGACGACGTTACAATTGCAATAAAACAGGTCACTATGCAAGGGAGTGTCTTGATAAAAGGGATTCACATTGGGACGATGATCAAAATCCCTCTCAAGGCAATCAAAGGAATGGCAGGTCAAATGGCAAAGGTAAAAGAAGTGCTGGAAATCAAGGAAGAGGACAACCATTCAAGAAGGCAAGAAATTCCAGGTATGAATCTAACACTGTTAACAATAAGCAAGATGAATATTAACAATAAGCAAGATGAATATTATCTACCAGCAGCTCTATCTATTACTACTCCCTCGGACTCGCTGGGAAATTGGCTTATTGATAGTGGTGCCTCAAGGCATTTCACTGGTTACAAAGAAGCTCTCTATAATTTGATAGAGAAGGAAACCAACCTGGAAATCGTTCTTGGAGATAATTCAAAATATCCCTTGAAAGGCATAGGAAATGTCACTCTTCAATTGAATCAGGGTAATACCATCCACTTACATGATGTATTATATGTACTTGATCTCAAAAAGAACCTGGTGTCCATTTCGATAATGGAAGACAAAGGCTACAAGGTGGCCTTCAGCGATGGCAAGGTACATGTATGGAAAAAGAACTTTAAAGATGCTTTTACTCTTGGGTTTTGAGTTGATTCATTATATCGGGTTGATGGAAGTCCGCTGGGTGTCATGTCTTGTGAGTCGTGACACATCTCTTCAGTCCGAACTATGGCATCGGAGGTTTGCTCACCTTCATTATAAAGCTCTACCCGATGTAGGAAAAATGGTGACCGGGATGCTCGAGTTCAGATTAGAGCAAGAAGGTATATGTCCAGGATGTGCCGAAGGAAAGCTCAAAAGGGGACCATTCCCCTCAAGCCAAAGCAAGACCTCCGATATATTGCAGTTGGTTCACTCAGACATATCCGGTATGATGCCTGTGAACTCCTTGGGAGGATATTTATATTACCTCACTTTTACAGATGATTATTCTCGTAAGACTTGGATATACTTCTTGAAAAAGAAGGATGAAGTGTTCTCCTGGTTTCGACACTTCAAAGCCTTGATCAATAATCAAACCGAAAAGAAGATCAAGACCTTAACGACTGATAATGGGACTGAATATGAATCCAATGAGTTTCATGACTTTTGTAAAGAGGTTGGCATTAAGAGGGAGACTACTACACCATGTACTCCTGAGTAGAATGGTGTGGCGCAAAGGAAGAATCGTACAATTGTGGAAGCTGTTTGTGCTATGCTCCATGATCAAAGACTTTCGAAGTTTCTATGGGCCGAAGCTGCAAATACCGCCGTATATGTACAAAACCGATGCCCTCATCAAGCATTGGGTTCCAAGACTCCTGAAGAAATGTTCATCAGTAAGAAACTTGACGTATTTCATTTTAGAAGTTTTGGAAGCCCTGTATATTTTCATGTGTCGAAAGAGAAAAGGAATAAGTTGGGTGCATCTGGAAAGAAAGGAACCTTCGTGGGCTATAGCGAAAATACTAAGGGCTATAGAATCTATGTAGCTGGTCAAAGGAAAGTCGAGATTAGTCATGATGTCACCTTTGACAAAGATATGGCTCTTAGCAAAGTAGACAATCTTCCTACTTTAAGGGGATCTAACGAAGCTGACACCGGGGGACCAAAGGAAAAGGAAGATGAGATGATGCCTGATGTGGAAGAACCTATGGATCCTATTGATCCTCCTCTGCAAGAACCTTCCTCTTCTAGGAAGAGGCCTTCATAGCTGAGGGGGACACTTGATGATGCTGAAGGGCACATTACACCCCGAGGAACCTTCCGTGAAAGTAAGAAGCCGAATAGGTATCAGGGATACCTGACCATCATGAGCACGATCATCCATTATGAGCCTTTGTCATTCACAGATGCCGTCAAGCATCAAGTATGGAAGGATGCTATGACCGAGGAATATGAGTCCATTATGAAAAACGATGTTTGGGATGTGGTCCCAAGACCCCAGGACAAAGCAGTTGTCACTTCAAAATGGCTTTACAAGATAAGGCATGCAGTTGATGGAAGTGCGGAAAAGTATAAGGCTCGTTTTGTCGCTTGTGGCTTCTCCCAAAAGGAAGGTATAGACTATGACGAGATATTTGCACCTATTGCTCGATATACCACCATCCGCTCGATCATAGTCCTTGTTGCTTTGCAAGGATGGAACCTACATCAGATGGATGTCAAGACTGCGTTCTTACATGTTTTGATCAAAGAGAAGGTCTACGTGGAGCAACTCGAAGGATTTGAGATTTATGATCGAGAATCTCATGTGTGCAGATTGAAGAAGGCCCTTTATGGGCTAAAGCAAGCACCCCGAGCATGGTATGAGAGGATCGATATCTACTTGATGAAGCTAGGATTCACTAGGAGTGAAGCCGACCCTAACCTTTACTTTAAGGTTATAGATGACAAGGCTCTCATACTGGTGCTATATGTTGACGACCTCTTTCTAACAGGTGCAGACCCTCTCATTCACAAATGTAAGAGGGAGCTGGCTTTTGAGTTCGAGATGAAAGACCTAGGACTTATGCACTATTCCTAGGACTGGAAATCTGGCAGAAACCAGGGGAGATTTTCCTATCTCAAGGAAAATATGTGGTGAAGATATTGGAGAGATTTAGCATGGTGGACTGCAAACTTATAACTACCCCGATGGAGCTTGACTTCGAGAAGTTAAGCGATAGTGCTGCCGGACCTGTTTTAGGAAATGCTACTGAGTATCGTCAACTCGTCGGAGTGTTAATGTTCTTGGTGAACTCCCGTCCAGATATATGCTTTGTAGTCAACACATTGAGTCAACATATGGTTGAGCCTCACCACTCACATTGGATTGGTGCCAAGAATCTATTGAGATATTTTTGTGGCACAATCACTCATGGGTTGAGATACACTGCCGGAGATGTGAGACTACTTGGGTATACTGACGCTGATTGGGCAGGCAGTGTGGTGGACCGAAAGAGCACTTCCGGGTGCTGTTTCTCTTTGGGCTTTGCCTCGATATCCTGAATGAGCAGGAAGCAGAAGTCGGTGGCTTTGAGCACCGCCGAGGCAGAGTACATTGCTACTAGCATGGCCTCCTGTGAGGCAGTCTGGTTGTGAAAGCTCTTTAGTGAGCTGTTTGGATTTACATTGGATACCACCGTGATTCTGTGTGACAACTAGAGCCGGATCCTTTTATTAGAGAATCCCGTATTTCATGATCGCTCCAAGCATATCAATATCAGGTACCACTATATTCGAGATATGGTGTAGCGAGGAGCAATAAGGCTCCAACATATCGATACAGATGAACAGGTCGCCGAGATGTTGACAAAGCCCCTAGTAAAGGTCAAATTCCTGACTTTCTGGGAACGACTTGGTGTCATTCAAAGACCTTCTTATGAGGGTAGAGTAAGATGTATTGAGCTCTGGGAGCTCCAGGGGGCACGAGGTACTTCTTGGAGCGACATGTGAACATAGGGCAACTCATCGTCCCCTGGTGGTGCACTATGCACAGGGTAAAGGTTCAACCTTCCCCTGTGACACCCCGTGGCGACTGTGGAACAGGATGATTAGTTCTCCTATGGGCCAGGATGATTCGTTCTCCGTGGCGACTATGGAGCAGGATGATTAGTTCTCCTGTAGGCCAGGATGATTAGTTCTCCGTGGCATCCACTGGACAGGATGATTCGTTCTCCTGTGGACAGGATGATTAGTTCTCCTGTTGAGGCATCCTACCCATGCAGTCTGGGACTCATGGGAAGTACCTCTCATCTGATCAATGAGCAAGGAAATGAGGATAGGGACCATAGTAGTACTATCGATGGATGCATCGCTATATCTACCATACTCCCTATGCTAGGATGACCTCCATTGATCTAGGATCAGTGATACTGATCTGGGATCAGTGAGAGTGGCTCACACTCTGAGACTGACTTCGGGTCAGTGGAGGATGGTATGATACATCCTCGATCATTTCTTCTTCTTCATAGTTCGAGCAGAGCAGACCAGAGCTAAGCAGAGTAGAGCAGAGCGAGGTCAAGCTGTACAAGACAGTGCATTTGATGGATGGATAGCAGCGACGGTCTGACAGATTGCAGATGAAGTTCTCCCTAGTTGTGAGGGAGTGTTAAAATTGGCAACTAGGGCCAAAATCCATGTGGATCACCTTATTTATGGCTTCTGATATTTTTCCTAGATTCCTTTCATCGAGAGGTGTAGGATTGATCTAAAGATCATCCGATTCCGATAAGTATTTATGGAGATATGAATTTATTTTGACTATGGACAAATTGTCAAGGTCCACTAGCAAACTTATGTAGGCTCAGAAGCCCAACAATCATGTCTATTCAACCTCAATGTTTGCATATAAATACAAAGAGCATTCTCCTCATTTGGATAATTCAATTCACTCATCTTCTCTCTCTCTCCTACGCATAAAAGGAGCCTCTCTCTGTCTCACATGTGTGGCTGAAAGGAAGACGTCCTAGGGCAAAGAAGACGCAGAAAGAAGGATGCTAGGGCAGCAGGTCATCTCTTTGACTAGCAAAGTGCAGATTGGGCGTGGTTGCCTCTCCTAGGCGGGCCACATTTTTTTGCATGAAAATCTAGGTGATCTGACCTCTGGTATGACTGGTATTGACTCCCCTAGTTTAGGGCTGCAGTTGACTTCAGAAATTTGCAAATTGACTGAACTTTTGGGGCTGTTCAAGGGTTGTTTCTTCAGGCTGTTCAAAGACAAGTTGACCGAAAATTGACCATGTATTTTAGAGGTCAATTTCAGCTAGTTTGAACAAGTTTGACTTTGCTGATCTAGGGTTTGCTGCTGCTGATATAAAATTACAGAATTCAGATTTTGTAGTATTTCTCTCTGCTGAACTATTGAAGATAAAAGAAGATTTGATCAAAGGGTTTCCCCGGATTGGGGTTTGTCCCTGGCTAGCCGCCACATCTTGTGTCTCTTGTCTTGGCTTGTTTTCTGTTGATCATTTAATGTTCTATCTGCCCTTTACTTAATGTATATGTGATTGCTAATCTGTGGCTAATAAGAAGAAAAATAAGTAAACTGCTCTAAGCATAGAACATACCATAATTTAACAGAACCTTGCCAATGAAAAGAACAAACATCACACTTTTTATTCCACCAGAGGAACTAGTGATAAGCTTCACCTAATAGTGGATTTGCTCCAAAAATTCCTTCCATCTTGTTGACCCAAATAGTTGCTCCTTCGTGATCTATATCGTCATATTTTGGTAGTTCATTCTTAATCCATTGATGGTTTCTCTCTGGAATTCTATTGTGATATTGACTGCCTAAAAAGTATATCTCGAGCTGTTCTGGGTTGTCACATTCATTTTTGTTTTGCAGGCTATCCATCATTTCTTGATAGGGAAAAGATTGTATCATTAGCATGCTACCTCCTCTATTAGCTTATTAATTTGTTCACGATGGTTGTTTTATTAATTTTATTATTATTTATTTAATTATTTTATTCATAATAGTTTGTAATAGAGATTCGAACCTGTGGATGAGCGTGACAGAAGATCGAACCTGTGGATGTTTGTAACAGAGATCCGAACCTATGGATGAGTGTGACAGAGGTCCGAACCTGTGGTTGATAATTGCAATAGAGGGCAAAATAATTATGAGGTACATCGTCTATGTTCAAGGGGCTGACTTTGACATGTGGTGAACGCTGGTTAGGTTGACTATAATCTTTGACTTTGATATCTCTTGTTGGATTGGTTCTCTAAGGAAAGGATTGTTGGGTTTTCCCCTTTGTGGGTTTTGCCTTGGTCGTTAACCTAAAATCTTGGTGTGTCTTTGTGCATTATGATCTTTATTTTCTTTATACTTGCATAATTGAATGTGTAATTGCTTGATGACATAATTGAATGATGTAAATGCTAAAAAGAAAACATATATATCAGTCACAAGTAATTATCATGATAAAAAAATCTAGTTTGCACTCGAATTTCAACAATTTATGTAATGAAATTTTAGAGTTGATATTTTTCCTTGGTCATTGTGTCAATTGTGTACATCGATGCATTATTTTCGTTCTGTGTTTGATTATCTTTATAAATTAATTTGCCATAACCATTTATTCTGTATGTAAGATTATGACATATGGATGTTTGTTGTGGATGCACATATTCCACTAGGCAAACTATCTCAAAGAAAAAATTGAGTCAATTATAACCAAAATGGGTGGATGTGTAATGCCTCGCCAATGTAGTATCCCTTGTAACCAAGGTTGGGGGATTTGTAGGATGCTTAGCACTTCCCATTGTTGAGATAGGTTGGAAGGAGGAGATCAACCTAGTGGGATAGGGTGTGGATATAGGGAAAAGGATGTTTTAGAAACTGCCAAACTATAATGAAGGCAACTAAGGGGCTGTGATATCTCTTTTCTTTTCAACATATCCAAAATATTTGTTATAGTAGTTAAATGTTTGAAAGATGTAACCATTAAGGTTTTTACCCCAAAGGGTTATTTCTTGTGGTTGTGGGATGTGATGCAACATTCTTTTAATTTATTCTCTAGTTATAAATATTGAAAGAAGAGTGAACTAGTCTGACCAATCTAAATAAGAAGATGCAATTAGAAAGGACATGGCCATTTTATATATAATTTTATCATGATAAAGAAAAGAAATGTAATAATGTAGAAATATTAACCTTTGAAAGTTGGTCTCTAAAAGATTCAAACTTTGTTTAATGCTATTCCACACACATTAAATTGGTCAACTGACCCTTGTGACATGCAGCAAAGCGAACCATTTATGTTATGTTAGATTATAGGAGTAAACTTTGTCAGGGGGTAAAAGATGATGACCTTCTCTTCAATGGCTAACAATGTAAATTTTGTTTTTAACATTAATAAAATGTTTTTGTTACAACTTTCGAAAACTTTGGAGATGCCATATACATGTGTTGATATTGGTGAACCTGTCACCATTGAAGGGAGTTATTTGAGGATTTTGGAGATGCCATATTCATGTATTGATATTAATATTTATCACATGGTTTTAATGTGTCGTGACATGGTTATGATATTAATCTTGCTTTCTAGCTATTAAATGCATAATTTCATGCTAAATCCTAAGTGAAAGTTTTTGGGCCTAAACTCTAGCAATATCACTGATAAAGCCTTAGAATATGAAATGGGATGTGTGAGGAGTTTCTCTTCCATGGATAAACCTTTTTAATCTTAGGGTGGGTGATGACTGTTACTTATGCATGTTTTCCATTGTTTGTGTCAGAATCCATAATCACTGGTAGTTTGCAAACTCTCTGAGGTTTTTTTCCTTAGTGTGAAAGCTTTTATTTGGATAGTTTTCATCTATTTCTTGTGCATGCTAAATAAATTGTCTATGTAATTTAGGATCACTCTTTAAACTTTATAAATTTGAAATGCTATGTGTAGGCACCTTCTCTTCACAAGGAGATATTGAAACAACTGACTTCTGAAGAGGTTGTAGTGAATGAAGAAATGAATATTGAAGGAAGTTCCTCACAGGTATTCTTTTGACAAACTTAGCTTGAATTTACTGTAAGGATTTTGATTGAATTTCTTTTTCATTTTCGGCATCTTCTGTTCGTTCAAACTTTTCAGGTTTCTCCTCTTTTTTATTCGAGGAAAATGTAGATGCTGAGTTTAATCTCACTAATGTACTGTTATCACTCAAAATCACAGTGAAATCTTGTAAGGAGTCATAACAATGATCAGGTGGAAAAGGTCTGTCTGCCACTAACACCTTTTTCCATACTTCTAGGTCAGTACTTCTTTGACCTAATGGGGGAAACTCCTAATCAAACTCACTGCAAACTGCAGGAAAGCTCAGAGATCTGTGCTAAACCCTTACAGTAGCTAGCAAAAATCAGATTTACAACAAGATAACTTCAGCTTTGCATCAATAGTCTGTAAATCTAGATAAAACAAGTGCAGATCTGAGCCAAAAACAATTTGAAACCAGCAAAAGCAACTCTGAACTTTGGAGCCAAATCCCCAAATCTGTTTATAGAAATGCTGACCTGCATATTTGCTGGTACAAACTAACAAATAAAATCACTCTGGATGATGAAATAAAACACGCTTTGACTGTATGGATCAATGTTGTTAAAAGTGCAATCGGGATTAAATCGGCGCGGGGAACGAATCGGGAAAAAATCGTTTGGTACAAAAATATTCATTTTTTTTTCATTTTTTTTCAATTTTTTTAATATCTAAACCATCTACAACATAAAATAAATACATTGACACATGATAAAAAAACTAATATATAAGATGTTTAATATCATTTCTAGCGCTAAAATCACACATAACATTGAATCATGTCCTGAATAGTAAGTCCTGACTCCTGAGTCCCAACTCAGCGTCAAAATATCAACAAAAAGTATGATAATGTATCTCATCATGTCATAATGTCATATACAATAAAATGAAAGTCTAATCTTATTGATTTCCTCTGCCCCTCTTGCGAGAAAATGCCACAACTTTCCCTTTCCCTCTAGATGTAGATGCTGGTGCCCGTGCTGGTGGAGATGGCAGTGGAGTCTGATGTGCTCTAGAAGTTGAAGAACTAGAAATAGGAGGTATAGGAGGTAGACCACATCCTCTACTGGTGGCAGTGGTAGCCCGGGTAGGTGGTGTCACCTCCTACTGTTCCTCTTCCTCCTCCTCCACCTGCTCCTCCTGCTCCTCCTCCTCCCCCTCCACTACATCCTGCACTAACCAATCATCAGCAGACTCCATGAGAGACCTCTTGGCCTCAACTCTCCATGCAGCAGTGGTGTCAATCCCATCCAATGAGATGGCATCCACATCAGGTGTCTTCTCAAGTTGCCTCACCCACAATCGAAGATTGTAGTAGACATAGACCATGTCATTAAGTCGTTGGGACTCCAACCTGTACAAAGATCATGAAATATAATTAATAATATAAAAAAAATATTGTTTAATGAATTCAAAAATTTATTTGGAAATTTGCAATATTTAAAATGTTTAAGTGTTAACCTGTTGCGCTTCTTGTTGCGTATTTTTTCAAATACACTCCAATTGTGCTCACATCTTGAGGAGCTACATGTTTGGCTGAGGATGCGAATGGAAAGCTTTTGCAGAAGGGGTACCCTGCCACCACACATTTTCCGCCATGCATCTACAACAAATTACAAATAAAATTTTAAATAAACATAAGAAAAAAATGGAATTTGAAGAGACAATGAAATTTGAAACAAAGTTACAAACTAAAAAATACCTGGCATTTTAATTGTCCTATCATTGACAACCATCTCAAAGCCAAACGTGTCACCTGCCATCCTATATGTCTCAATTTGTTTAGAGATTTCTATAGGTTGTTCTGAAGATGGCACCATCTTCTGGACAGTTTAAGAATCCATCCATGATCTTAGCATCAAAATCAAATCCACATGCATAAGAAAATGCGGGGTTCAGGAAAAGCCCAACAGCATGAATGAGACGATGGAGTGTGTTATTCCATCTTTCATCAATCACTCCCCATAG
The DNA here is from genome assembly GCA_000404065.3 of Pinus taeda. Taxonomy (NCBI): domain Eukaryota; kingdom Viridiplantae; phylum Streptophyta; class Pinopsida; order Pinales; family Pinaceae; genus Pinus; species Pinus taeda. The sequence continues at coordinate 29,061 of APFE030204236.1, forward strand.
GAGGAGTTGTCTCTGAAACCCATCATCTCCCTTATCATCATAGTAGGCCTGAATGGCTTCTTTGGCCCTGTCCACAGCCTCATACAAATAGTCCATTGCGGGCTTCTCACCATCAACCAACCGAAGAACCTTTACCAAAGGTTCAGTAACGCCGCACACCTCCTGCACTCCCGCCCAAAAGTCTTCCTGATATGAAACCAGTCTGCATACGACCTCTCCCTCTGGTTTGTGGCTCATTGGCAAAGCACGCCACTCCTATGAAAGAAACATTCTTTTCACATTCCACCTAGAATTCAAGAGGGATTGAAGAGATATGAAACTAGTGGCAAACCGTGTAATGGCGGGGCGCACCAACTCTTTGTTGTTGGTGAATCTTCTCATCAAGATAAGCACATATGTATGGTTATATATAAATTTTGTAATGCTTTTGGATGAATCAACAATATCTTTGACAAAGGGAATTTTCCCTATGTCCTCCAACATCAAATCAATACAGTGTGCAGCACAAGGTGTCCAAAATAAAGTAGGATGCTTGTCCATAAGCATCCTGCCAGCAACGACATAATTTGCAGCATTGTCCGTTATGACTTGGACAACATTTTGTTCACCCACCTCCAAAATAAACACATTTAGCAAATCACATAAAGTTTTTGCATCTTTGATTTGTGCAGATGCATCAACAGATTTGATAAACATAGTCCCCTTGGGACAACAAACCAAGAAGTTTATAAGGGTTCTCCCCTTTTGGTCAGTCCAACCATCTGACATAACAGTGCATCTTGTTTGTGCCCATGATGCTCTAAAATCTTCCAATCTTTGGGTGCAGTCACGCTTTTCATTTTGAAGAATCCGGCCTCTGAAATCATGATAAGAAGGGATTTTTTACCCTAGGCCAACACTGGCAATAGCATCAACAGCAGGTTGGAAAAATGGATTATTTCTAACAATGCTGAAGGGAATATCACTCCAGAGGAGAAATTTTGCCAGCAACTTGTCAACTTGTTCTTTCTCAGGTCTTTTTAGCATTGAACCGATAGATGGCTGTGAACCAGGTGTGGTTCGAGGAACAAAAAATGATGTGGCAGCTATCGGATTGGTTGATGCTGCAGTAGAACCAGTGCCACTTGGTCCACTTCCTTCAGCTGACCTTTTAAGTTGCCTTTTGAGTTCTTCTTTGGCCTCTCTAGTCTGCTCTAAATTGTCCAATGCTCTCAGGGCTCTTTGGACAAGTTCAAGAGTTGTATTTTTACAAGGCCCCACATCTTTTCCAGGGATTTTTGCAAGGTGAAACTTCAACCTGTACACCCCCCTGGACATAGGGTGGCCCACGACTTGCAAGTCAAGTTTAGTCTATCATTCAGAGAATTAGGTACACCATATTCCCAGAAAGGATCCAATTTCCTTGGCATGTTTGTTTTTGAACTTTGAAGTTGCAAACTTGAAGTCTTGAATGGTGTTTTGGTGCAGTTGTGAACCTATGGGAAAATAAGGATTAGGATTACAATTTAGCGTTTACAAAATTACAAGTTACAAATTTACAAATTACAATTTAGTATTTTAATTTTTAATTTTTACATTGTACAATGAAAATCCAAGTTACCCAACCTAAAACAACCATTCCAAAGTTCAAAGTTTCAAACACAAGTTACCCAACCATTTCAAACCCAAGTTACCCAACCAAATGCAAAAACAATGAAAAAACATAAACAATGTTTAAAAACAATGAAAACAAAAAAAAAATTAGTTCCCATAGTCATACCAAGTTACAAAGCCAAAAACAATGAAGAAATACAATTTTTTTTTTAAAAACAATGAAAACAAAAGAAAAATGGTGCCCATACCAAGTTACCCAACCAAAAACAATGAAAAACATACAAAAACAATGTTTTTAAACAATGAAAACAAAAAAAATTTAATCCACATACCGTTTCTATGGAGAAATCGATGGTCTCTTGATTTTCTCCTCTAAGCACTTAGATTTAGCTAAAAGCCCTCTCCAGCTTGGTCTTCTGGCTCTCCTCTGCCCTCCGCACGCGATTGTCCAAATGAGCTCATTAAAAAACCAAAAAAACGTTATAAAACAGCACTGTCGCGACCCCCTGCGATTATTTCCCTTTTTATCGCGATAAAATTGAAATTATCGCGATAATTTCAATAAAAATCGGCAAAAATAATTTCCGGCAATTATTTCGTATAGTTATCGCAATAAAATCATGACAATGAAAAAATCGCGATAATTTCAATTTATCGTGATTTTATCGCGATTTTCACAACACTGCAGTAGGTCTTTTTTGGCTTCTTCTAGAGAGACTTGGTCTATAGGTCTCTACTTCGAGCTCCCAGAAGGTTCCTTCTTTTGTTGCCCTAACTTCACACTTCCCAAAAGATTCTGCTACCCAGACTTCGCATTTCCCTAGAAGATTTAGCTGCCCAGAAGAAATTTCACTGTCCTAGAAGGAACCCTAATTTTGAATTACCCAAAATAATCCTCTTTCTTTTCTTCGCACTTCTCCTTCTCTTCCTTCTTTTTCACTTCTTCTTATCTCAAGTGAGTCGATCTACAAATGGAGGACGAGTTAGGCTATATATACTCCTCCTACGTTGCCCTTAGGTTGACTTGACCGTTGGAGTTAGGCCGACTTGATATAACAACTTTCTCATTGTTTGAAGACCGACTTGAAGAGGTTTGGTGACAAGTTCTTGGAGGATATTTTACATAGATAATATTGACCTTTTACAAAGTGTAACATGACTTCATTTACATGACAATGACTCTTACATTTTATGACTAGATGATAAATAAATCCTAACGACTCTCAATTGGAGTCTTGTCTCAGAAACAAAATCCTTGCTCCTGAAACCCATGAAGCAAGTAAATAAAATAATTTAATTTTTCTTTATTTACATCACATAAAATCATATTTACATGTTATTATGAAGACCAAACCTAGTTACACTTTTCAGCATTAGTATGGTAATATACATCGACTTTATACAGTAAGACTCACCTAAGACTTTACCATCAAGCCTCACTCCAACTTTGGGGATATCTAGGAGAAAAACTCAATTAATTATATAGTGTTAAGAAACACAAATAATTAGCTAAGGAAAAAAGAACTCCCTAGAGTGCTTAGTAAAATTTCAAGTTACCTATGCCTTTGTTGATTTTGGGTAGCATGGGATGTGCTCTAAGCCTTAAATTTTGCAGGGAGTCTTAGGCACAGGTATTCCAAATAACCCATAAAGCGTTTTAGGAAATTCCACCTAGAAGTGATTTTATTAAAATAATTAATATTTTTAATGGGTTTCCTAAGTCTAAACTTAGGAAAATTAAAATATTAATGAGTATTAATCTAATTAGGGGTGAAACTTCTAGAAAAAACCTTGGATCAAGTCAAATCGATCTGAGTCTTTATTTATGTTTTAATCTAGGCCGTTGGTTTTCCAACAAGAAGATATAAGAAGGGACTTGAAGGTCATTTGGAAAACACAGAGAGATTGAGAAAATCAATTTTTTGAAGTGAGAAGTTTTTAGGAGGAAAATCGATTGAGGAGATCTTGCAGCAGAGGGGCAATGAGAATCTGGGAGAAGGAATTTTCGGAGAGTACAAGGCAGAGAGAGGACAAAAAGATGTCCAGAGGAAGGCTGACGCTAGCCTTCGTAGTGCTGACGCAGAGGCAGTGCAATCAGTGAGGGGAAGTGAAATTTCTGGTGAGGGAATTCGAAGTTCAGTTGTCAGAAGCCAGGGTGTGAGTCTAAGAGGCAGGAAAGTTGATTTCTTAGCCAACAGAGGATCCAGAGCAAAGAGGCAGTGTAATACCCAGGAGGGGTGACATAGAAGCTGCCCAAGATGATGCAATTCTGCGCAAAAGCCACGCAGAGGGTGACGTAGAGCCTCCGAAGTTGAAGAATCAGTCACTGATTCTTCAGTGACAACGTGAGATCATTTCACCAGTCTTTTTTTCAATATTCTCTTTATATCGGATTGCTAGTTCAGTATCCTAAGAATTGTATTCAAAATTTTCTCCTATATTATAATAAACCCTAAGAGCTGCTGCACCAGTTTTTTTGGGGACTATTTGTCCAAAGTATCGTGGGCAGAGCAGCATTGCCAAATTGGGACGAGATGTGGGCAACTCTGAAACAGAAAGAGCTGAGGAGAGACCTGCTCAAGGTTAAACTTGACGGGAGCAGCAGCAACAGTGGGTCGAAGCCCAAAGTAGAGGAGGAGGATAACGCAACCCTTGCATCAAAGGGACAACAGGGGCAACAAAGATGAAAGAAGGACGTCTCCAAGGTGAAGTGCTTCAGATGTGGCGAGATGGGCCACTATGCATCGCAGTGTCCTTTTAAGAAAAGGACAAGGATGAGAAACATGATCCGAAGGTTGTAGCTTCGAAGATCAACGAGGAGTTCCCCATGATAGTCGAGATACCTCCAGGAGGGAGGTGGGCTAATATAGCGCTGTAGTCAAAAGGACTGCAGATGGGCAGGATCTTTGAGGAGCCCATCTCTTGGATCATCACCTTGCTGCGGGAGCCCATGATCAGGAGTAGCGAGATGGTGGAGTTTCAGTTGGTGCCATGAAGTGCTGATGCGACAAATGCAGTGGCTAGAAGAGCCAGAGACTGAGTAGCATAGAGCAGAGAGGCAACAGTGCGAGGAGGCACAGTGTAGAGCTTTAACAACACAGTGGCTTCAGAGGCAGCATGGGACTAATAACAGTCAGGATTTTAGCACTGAGGTGTATCCACTGGATATTTGTCCAGTTTTGGGTGTTTTCAATTGCTTCTCTCAGCAACTGAGTTGCAGTGCAGATGCAGTGTTAGCAGTGGCAGTGCTAGTAGCATATTAGATGCAACATTTGAGAGGGAGCTACAATACAAATGTAGCATTGGCAATGGCAGTGTCAAAGGTAGCAGTACAGTAGCAACAACAACATAGTGGTTGGTGGATAACTAGTCAGACATTAGCAACACATAGACGATGCTTCAGATTTAGAGCAGTATGCAGATAGGCAGTGTATTGTTAGAGCACATTCCTCGCTAAGAGGGAGTGTTGATTTGGGGTAGCATCAGATGTTGATTTTGGGTAGCATCGGGTGTGCTTTAGCCATGAAAATTGGTGGAGAGGGTAAGGCACATGAGATCTCCAAGACCTAGAAATCGTTTGGAGAAATTCCACGCGGATGAAGAGATATTAAAATAATAAATATTTTTAATGAGTTCCTAAGTCTTAACTTAGGAAAACTAAAATATTAATGTGTATTAATATAATATGGGTGAGAAATTTCTAAGTGATGAGGATCAAGCCAGTTCTAATTTTATTCGTTGATTAGGGACTTAATCTCGGCCGTTGATTCAACAACAGGAAAAGTATAAGAGGAGGCTTGAGGGTTAGTTGGAGATACACTAAGAGAGATCAAGGATTCGATTTTCTGGGGCGAGGTTACTGAGAACTCGAGTTAGTGATCAGTTGCAGTGAGGGGCAGTTCAGCAAGGGATTTCGATCAAAGGCTAAAGAATACATATTAGAGAGGCATCTAAATGCCGAAAGAGGTAGCACAAAGCCTAGGGGGGCTGACGCAAAGGCTAAGGAGGCCAACACAGAAGATGCAGAGGGCCATAGAGGCTGACTCAAAGGCAACACTGGGTGATTCTGTGGGGCAAACTGGGAGCTGATTAACGGATCTTGAGCCGGAGAGGGTGACGTAGTTCCAGAGAGGGTGATGCAGTTCCAGAGCAGTGCTTGGAGCAGCTTTTGCTCTCCAGCACAAGGAACAGTCGGAGTCACTGTAGGGTTGATCATTCGGTTGCTAATTTGCCGGAATATCTGTCTTCGGAGAGGTACTATTGCCAAGGATATTCTCTGAAGGGTGAGCCATTTTTGGCACCCTAGTTGTATTCAGAAATCTGCGTAATAATAAAACCCTCTATATGCTGCACCGATTTTCTTGAATTGGGTTTTTCCGGGGACAATTGTCCAAAAATAACGATGTCCCTTGTGTTATTGCTTCTATTTACTTTAGTGCATGATCTGTATATCTGTGAAGGCTGCATTTGTGTTTACTTCGATATTTATGCAATTAAATAACTTGTTAATGTAAAGAACAAGTAGGAGATAGTAAACCAAAAATTGTAGTAGGGGTTTTTGACATGTTAGATTCAGAAATTCTCACATGTTATCAGAGCGATTGTAGATCAAGGACGACTGAAGATGCCAACCGAAGAAATTTGAGAATTTGCAGTAGAGAAGCAACTGTTCTGAGAGACAACGCTGTTCTAGAGCCGAAGAGGTAAGAGGAGTGACGCAGTGTTGAGAGGGTGACACAAAGGCTCACGTAGAGCCTGTGTCAGCATTCTGAGCCAGGAGAAGGGTTAGCGCAGAGGCAAAGAAGGGCAGAAAAGGCTCATGCAGAGCCACATCATCTTTCTCAGCCAGGAAGGATTGACGCAGTTGGCCGGGAGGAGTAGATTCAACCCAAGCCGTGATTGTGCAGAGCCTGAGGGGCTTAGATTTTTCAGTTGCCAGGGCTAAGGGAGTTGTGCAGATTGTGATTTGAGGAGCTGGTGGGATGTTGTTTCTGTCAGTGCAGAACAATGTCTAAGGAGATTGAATCAAGGTAGAGGGAAGGGCTAACTTGACAGATTTCTGGCCAAGAAATCTAGATCCAGGTTGCAGTGACAGTGTTGATTTGGGGTAGCATCGGATGTGCTCTAGCCTCGAAACTTGGTGGAGAGGCTAAGGCACATGAGATCTCCAATACCTAGAAATGGTTTGGGCAGATTCTAAACAGTTTGAGAGATATTAAAATAATTAATATTTTTAATGGAGTCCCTAAGTCTAAACTTAGGGAAAATAAAATATTAATGTGAATTAATATAAAACTGTGTTAGGAGGGTCCAAAAGTCATGGATCAAGCCAGAATTAATCTTAGCCGTTGATTAGGGACTTAATCTCGGCCATTGATTTGTCAACGAGAAAAGTATAAAAGGAGGCTTGAGGGTCACTTGGAGAATACACTGAGTTGATCAAGATTTCGATTTTCTGGGGCAGGGTTTGTTGAGGAAGTCGAAAGAGTGATCAGAGTTGCAGCTAAGGGGTAGTGAATACAGAAGCAGAGAGGTAGAGATAGTATTGGGAGGATTAGCACAGAAGCCTGGAGAGAGGGACGCAGAGCCGGCCAGAGGTTCACGTAGAGCTAGCCAAGGCCCACGCAGAGGCAGCCAGGAGCTGCGCAGTGCCTCAAAGAGCCAACATGGGTGACGCAGAGGCTCTAAGGGTTGATGCAGTGCCTCCAGAGGCTGACGTAGGGTGAGCTAGGGTGATGCTGGGCAGACACTGGGCCAGAAAGGGCTGACGCAGTCCCTAGAGGCTGACGCAGGAGTTTTCGTGGGGCAGATTGGAGCTGGGAGCTGTCAGAGTATTTATTCGGGGTTTGAGCCAGAACATCTTTCTTCGATCGAGAGGTACTACTGCCGAGATTATTCTCTGTTGGGTGAGTCGGTTTTGGCACCTAGATTGTATTATGAAACTGCTTAATAATTAAAACCCTCAAATAGCTACACCGGTTTTCCCGCGTTGGGTTTTTCTGGGGACATTGGTCCAAAAACAACGATGTCACTTGTGTGCTTGTTTTGTTTCCTTCATTTGATGATCTGTAATGTGTTGAGCATGTACTTGTATTTATTTTTAGTATTTACATTGTAAATAACTTGTTAATTAATCATAACAAGTAGGCATAAATAAATCAGAAAAGTACATGAAGGGTTTCTAACAGTTAGACTTAGAAATTCCAACACAAAGGAGGATTGCGGAGGAGTGATTCGACAGTTGGCCAAAGGATTTCCGAGAGGGAAATCAGGACTCAGAGGGAGTCTAGAGAAGAGGAGCAGAGATGGTAGTAAACAGATTGAGGGATCAGGATAGATTGGACGAAGCTTCCAATTTTGTCATTTGGAAGGCCAGGATCCTGGTAATCCTGGATAAACATCGCATCAAGGACTATGCCTTGAAAACCGTAGCTGTCCCAGTTGACCCTGATGTAAATGAGAAGTATGAGGAGGCCATGGCGAAGGCGAAATGCATGATCTTAGATGGGGTCAAGGATCATGTAATACCACATATGTTGAGAAGCCATCAACAAGGAAGATGTGGGAGACCCTGACCACCTTATACTAGGGCTCTTCTGTGCAATAGAAGATGTTATTGGAGAATCAGCTGAGGTCATATCAAATGCAGAATGGAGAGGAGAGAGATCACTTCCTTCTCAGGTTGCAAGGAATTCACGACCAACTTACTTCCGTGGGGTCTACACTAGATCCAGAGTTTATGGTCAGAACTGCTCTGAATGCAGTCTCTGAGGATTGGGAGACGTTTGTCCAAAGCATTTTGGGTAGAGTGACTCTCCCTAGTTGGGAGGAGATGTGGGCAGAGTGCCTCTCACTCTTTACCACGTACTCTTTGGCTGAGAACTCCTTTCTGATCCAAATCTCTACTTTTGCCCCTCTTGCTGCAACTCAGTTCACTTGTTCGATTTTCTTAGCAAACCTCGCCCCAAAAAAATCAAACTGACTGATCACTTGGTGTATCTCCAACTGACCCTCAAGCCTCCTCTTATACTTTTCCTGTTGATGAATCAACGATCGAGATTAAGTCCCTAATCAACAACTAAGATTAAAATAGACTTGATCCTTGTCTCTTAGAAGCTTCTCACCCATATTTTTATTAATACCCATTAATATTTTTATTTTCCTAAGTTTAGACTTAGGAACCTCATTAAAAAAATTAATTATTTTAATAAAACACAAACTGGGTGGAATTTCACCAAACGATTTTTGGGTCTTAGAGATCTCATGTGTTCTAGCCCCTCCACAAAATTTTGGAGCTAGAGCACGTCCAATGCTACCCAAAATCAACCGTGACATGGGATCACCTTGCTTGTCAAGCGACTCAAAAGGTGTATCATTAGGAATAATATCCTTGACAGAAACATGGCTACCCTCAACTTCACTTTCCACAAATTCCCCATCTTCATTGGTGTCGTAGATAGGATCTTTGTCGAAATGGTGGTCACTTATATTCCATTTCACTTCATTTATACACATGAAGTCACAAATGTCAACCTTTAGAGAATCAATTGTGTCCACCCTTTCAATATCTTCATGGAGTGCATCATCCAACGTCACTTCTCATACCAAAGAATCACCTTCATCATGCTCCTCATCACGAACCAAGAGCTTCATGGAGCTTTCCTCCTCTTTGCTATCATAGTCAATTCTCCAATCTGTGGTCCAAAATTCTTCGATATATCCCTCATCTTCTTGAGAATATTCTATGTTTGTGGCTTCCTCAGGATCATCCTGATCCTCGTTTGGTATATCTAGCTCCAGGACCTTTGATGGATTTTTTGCATTTTTAGAAAGATGCAGACAAAATTGGTTAATGGTCGAGATGTTGCATGCATCTTCATCAGTCATGAATTGTGACCTCTAATACCAATTTTTTTTCAATCAAAACTTCAAACGAAGTGGTGTTGGTAGGGTCTCATAGATCATTGATTTGACACGTTCCAAGAGACTCAATGAATAATTTCACCAAAGTACCTTGGTGAGTGATGCCCTCTCTCAAAACATATGAGACAAATTCGGCTATATGATCTAGTACAAATAATGGATTACCATTGAATTTTGGGAGATGGGGGAATATCTCACACAACTTCCAAGGAACCATTCTTTTGAATTTTGAATAACAATCAAGAGTAGAGTCGCCAAAATGAATTTAAATTGCCTTGAGAGATGCTTGCGTCACCCTACAAGCATTGACTTTGAGGTTCAATGAAGAACAAGGGCTTCGTTCTTCCAATGGAGTCGCCAAATAATGACCTGTATTGTTGTTAGGGAGAAGGTGGATATATAAAGGTAAACATGCTTCTTCCCTAACAACGATGCCAAAAATGTTAGCACAAAATCTAGCAAGGCCCTAAGGGGAGAAAACCTATGGGACAACTACTAGACTAAGTGACAACAATGGGACAAGGGCCCATTGTCACTGTTAGGGTCCTATATTATTGGGATTTTAGTCATTTCAGTCTTTCTATTCATTTGAGGTCAATTTGTAAATGTCAGTCTTGATTTCATGAGTATTATTATTTAAAGGGGTTTGTTTTGAATAAGAAGTCTAGATTTGGATTGAGTGTCATGTAAAGTTTTTAAGTCAAAAGGGTCTATTTGCTAAAATCCAAAGTGTAATGTCATGAAGGATCATCATTAAAAGGGTAATCGTAAGGGGTCACTGGTCACCATGAAAGAGTATTAAAAGGTCATGTCATGAAAGATTTTGGTCATCATGAGTTAGTTAGTTGAGTCATGTCAGTTATGGGAATCCATTATGGCCAGTCATGTCATATTGCCATTATTTCAAAAACACCACTTATCCATATTTCACATCTAGAAGAGGGTCATCATTACTTCAAAAGAAGATCTTTGAAGTGTATGAAGGCTACAAAAGTCCCTTTTCACTTTCATGTCAGCGATTCGAAGCTATCATCTGCTCTGAAACAATTTGGAGGACGAGAAGAGGAATACTCCTATTTCCCATTGGGAGTTGCTGTGAAAATTGGACGCTGTTGCGTAACTGGGAATTGCTGTGCATTTCAAGGAATTGTCAAGCCAGTCACGAGTAAGGGTTTCTCTCGTTTCTCTGAGATTTTTTCATGTTGTATGTGCCCTAGTTCATCTTGTCAAATTGATCAGAGCCCTTCAGATTCCCTCCAACCATCCTAAGCTATGACTGCTGTGTGTTTTGCTGCCCAAAGCTCTTGCTACCTCTCGTTGTGCAAAAAACCCATTCTTCTGCTGCATTCAGTGTTGTTGTGAGCCATACATATCTCTTTGTTGAATTTTAGTTGAGTAACATTGATCAAATCCTTGTTGCTGTTTCCGAAAGAGACCCTAGTAACTGTTGTTGCGTGTTTTCTCTGCCTGCTACGCATTTGTCTTGTCTCCACCGTGCTGCAAATTTTACCTTTTGAAACCACTATACTTTATTTTGAAGAAGTATTGTAAGCATGCACATACAACCCTGGACACTCCAGAAATGAAAAAGAAGATAAAAGGAGGAGATATTGTAGGATATGAACCCCAAGACCTCAATCTAGTGAATTTTGACCCTGCCATCAGGGTTTCATTTGAACAAGTTGGGTGTATTACTTTTTGTGAGAATATTCAGAGCCAGGGCTACCACTTCCAGCTCGCCAAACAATCTGCACTGAATTTCAAGGGGAAAGAGGTTAAGGTTGGAAATTTGGAGTTTGTTGTCTTTGAGCAATAAATAACTGCTACCACTTATATCCCTTTACATGCTAAAGAGTGTTGGGAATCATGATTGCCGTTAGAACAAAACCTGCAGGTGTTAGTCAACGATCGCATCGCTAGAGATACAGATCCACAACAGGTGTTAGTCCATGTTGCGAAACACACGGGGAGCGTTGGTTTATCCAATGTCCAACAATCTCCCCCCCAACGCGAGTTAGGTGTGTTTTGAACTCGTGACCTACGCTCTGATACCACTTGTTTGGAATCATGATTGCCGTTAGACCAAAACCTGCTATTAGTCAACAATCGCATTGCCAGAGATAAGGATCCATGAGAGGCGGTTAGTCGATGTCGCGAAACACATGGGGGGCATTGGTTTATTCAAGAGAGTCAGGCCAGGAAGTAACTCCACAAAACAAACAACTGATTCGTATATTATTCCATAGGTAGGTCATTGTTATATACAATAGGAGTGATTATTCAGTTCATCTCCCAATGACTGTTCACATTCCTAATTTATTTATTTACACAAAATTCCCCCAATCATGAAGATTAGGTGTCCACATTCCCCTAATCTGAAGGGAAGTTGGTGATCAAGCCATTTCTGAATCGTTCAAGCTTTTCCCTTCCAAGTGCTTTGGTGAAGAAGTCGGCAATTTGCTCATTTGTGGAACAATGACGGAATGGATTGTTTTGCCTCAACATGATGTGAATCAGATGATATTTAGTATTGATGTGCTTTGTACGATCATGGAACTTTGGGTTCTTGGCCAACTTTATTGCAGAGGTGTTGTCAATCATGAGTAGAGTTGATTGTACTTGTTTTACCTGCAAATCTTCAAGAATTTTCCTGAGCCACACAATTTCTTTTGTTGCTTCAATTGCTGCCACGTATTTTGCTTCTGTTGTGGAATCTGCTGGAACTGAAAAACTGATTGTTTGCGTGATCTCCAGGAGACAGCGCTTGATCCAAGACTCATAGCATATCCTGAAGTAGATACTCCAGTTTCCTTGTCTCCATCGAAGTGTGAATCAGAGTATCTGATCAAACTGAAGTCATCCACCTGTGTGTACTTGATTCCATAGTCTTGAGTTCCTTTCAAGTACTTTAGGACTCTTTTTGCAGCAGACCAATGTCCCTCACAAGGCTTTTGCATAAACTTGGAGAGGATTCCAACAACAAATGAAATGTCGAGTCTAGTAGTAGTAAGGTAGTTGAGACTTCCTACAAGCTGTCTATACTTTGTTGCATCCTCAAATTCCTTTCCTTCAATAGATGTGAGCTTTAAGCTTTGTTCCATTGGAGTGGTAAGAGGATTGCACTTTGTCATGCCAAATCTATTTAACAAATCTCCAATGTATTTCTTTTGAGAAAGAAATATGGACTTTGGATGTTGGGTTACTTCAATGCCAAGATAGTAATGAACATAGCCCAAATCAGTCATTTCAAAGATTTTTCCTAATTCTTTCTTTATGGATGCAATATAACTTTCATTGTTCCCTGTCATTAAAAGATCATCTACATATACCACAAGATATACAACTGTTTTCCAACTTTCTTGACAAATAAAGTTGCATCATCAAGATCAAAATGATTGAAGTTGAGTTTCAAAAGATGCTCAGTTAGCTTTTCATACCAGGCTCGTGGTGCTTGTTTGAGGCCATACAAGGACTTCACAAGTTTGCATACTTTATGTTCATGTCCTTTCACAACAAATCCCTCAGGCTGGGACATAAAAACATTTTCTTTTAGATCTCCATTCAAGAAGGCAGTTTTTACATCCATTTGATGGACTTTCCAACCGTTCTGAGCTGCTAGTGCAAAGAGTGTCTAGATGGTGGCCCATTTTGCTGTTGGGGCAAAAGTTTCCTCATAATCAACCCCTTCCTTCTGTGAAAAACCTTTTTTCACAAGCCTAGCTTTGTGCTTGTCAAGTGAGCCATCAGCTTTGTACTTGTTCTTGTAGACCCACTTGCAGCCAATTGGTTTGGTTCCAAATGGAGGATCAACCAGCTTCCAAGTGTCGTTCTTTATGAGGGCATCATATTCCTTTTGCAACGCTTATTTCCATTCATCATGAGAAGCAGCTTCTTTAAAGGAAGTTGGTTCAAAATCTGTAGACAAGTTCAATTCACAATCATAAGAAACATCCATATCAATAGGTGAATTAGAGTCATCTACAACACCTCCATTTTGTCGATTTGCATTTCTGGTTCCTGTTTTTCCAATTTCATCAGGATGAACACTTTCAAGTGTCTTTGTCAGCCACTTTGGGGGACCTTTCTGAGATGGTCCAGCCTGCTCTGTTGATTGAGTTGGGAGTGAATCAAGATTGAGTCTCCCAATTCTATCAATTACATCACTTAAAGCATCATCCGTTGTTGGAGTTTCAGTCGAGGGAGAGTATTCTTCAGAAGAAGATTCCACATGTTGATCTAGTATAGGAATCACCCCTTCAAGATGTGGAATCTGATTACCAAATTCTTGAAATGATTTCGTTTTTGCGAATCTATCCAAGCGATCAAGTCGCCGCTCAACAACATTGTCAGATTTGGATGATTCAAGAAAAATTACATCTCTAGATACAACAAACTTTTTATTTACTTCATCATAGAGGAGGTATGCTTTGGAGGTGTTTGAATACCCCAGGAAGATACACTTACGACTTCTAGCACCAAGTTTGTTTCTATGTACCTTTGGTATCAAAGCATAACAGGTGGAACAAAAAATCCTGAGATGTTTTACCGAAGGAACATGTCCATACCACAATTCATAAGGAGTCTTGTTTCTTATAGCACTAGATGGACATCTATTCTTTATATATGTAGCACATAGAACAGCATCAGCCCAAAACATTATCTTTACATTTTTGAAGAAAAGCATGGATCGTACCATATTCAAGATTGTTCTATTCATTCTTTCAGCTACACCATTCTGTTGGGGATTATAAGGCACAATTGTTTGATGTTTGATCCCATGTTGGCGAAGATAGTTTTCAAATTCATTTGATGTGTATTCTTTTCCATTATCAGTGAGAATAGACCCAATATGAGATTGTGCATCATTTTCAATCCATTTATGAAAATTCTTGAATGTTTGGAAAGCATCAGATTTGTTCTTAAATAAATAAACCCAACACATTTTGGTGTAGTCATCAATAAATGTCATGATATATTTATTTCCATTTGCAGAAGGAACAAGCATTGGACCACATAAATCTCAATGAATAAGTTCAAGCTTCCTATGTGCTCTTGACTGTGAATCATGAAAACACTGTTTGCTATGCTTTCCTAGAATGCAAGCATCACATTGCTTAAGTTTTCTAGGAATTGTAGGCAAACCAGCAACACTATTTTTCTTCAATAAGCGGAGACGGTCATAGTTTAAATATCCAAATCTAGCATGCCATAATAAACTTGATGGAAGTGTACCTTCTTCATGATGAGAAATATATGAGAAATGTTGTGCATGAGCAGAGGTTCCTTGCAGTTTGAGAAGCCTTTCTTCTTCTATTCCCCTCATGACAAGTGAGTGGTCAGATGCTTTTCTCACCTCAAGCTTGCCATCAAACATATGAATGGAGTGGCCTTGCTGGTGGATGTGGACCAAGGACAACAAGTTTCTCTTCAGCTGTGGGAGATATCGAACATGACGCAGAAGAAAGTCTGGAAGACCAGGCAATTTAAGCCTTGATTGTGCCAAGCCCTGATGGCTTGATTTTTGATTGGTCTGCAAAGTATATTGCTCCATCAACATTGTCAATAAATTAATCAAAAAAATCTTTTCTATGAGTCATTTGGCAAGTTGCTCCTGAATCAAGCAACTAATCATTTTTCCAAGAAGCAAGTGAAGCATTAAATAAATCTTAATTTACTCCAATATTACATTGTGCCACAACATAGTGAGCGGATTCAGGTGCTTTACCTTTGTCTATATCATCAGTTTTACCTTTCGTTGGTTTCTTTGCTACTCAATTTTGTCCCATGGTAACTTGCATGTAGAGGCATCATGTGATCCATTTCTTTTGCAGCATATGCAGTGCAAATATGCCTTTTCTCCTTGAGAGTGTCTGCTCCCCCTGCTTCTGAAATCTCTTCCACCTCTTCCTCTGGAAGAATCTTGAGCAAGATTATTCTTTCTATGTGCAAGAAGAGTTGTCTTCTTTTCCAAACCCTTCTCTTTTTCAACAAACTTCTCCATCATAAAAATTTGAACTGAGCCCAAAAATAATTACAATATTCGTGGCAAAACACTAATAGTAATTTGCTATGTCTTTACAAAATGGAATCAATTGCAAGCTCTCAATATTCATATATCATGCAATATATATTCCACATATTATACCATGGCATGTCATGTATATGCACATCATACAAATCAGAGGGACTAACCAATGCAGAGAATCCCAATCTGTGGATTGAAACCAAGGTTTGATGGCATTTTTTTTTAATATCAAATATAGCGCATGCATTCAATGCAGAGAGATAGTGTTAACTAGCCCACGATATTTGTATTCCAACAGTTCACCAGCACATCATAAGAAGAACTCCACACTTCATAAGAAGAAGTCAACGCAGAAATTATGAATCCAACATTAAAAAAAGGCACCAAGCACCAAGCACGGTCACCAAGCTCAGGGTAAATACACAAAGTTTTATAGCGTAAATACCAACAACGTCCTCAATATACGATGTATTCAACTGGTCGTGGGTTCAATCCACGGTTTACCATGTAGATGATAACAAATAAATTTTTTACCAAACTTGAAGGGAAATCTTTGACAAACAGATAGAGGCTCACAGTTACAGTTCCCTAATACCAACCCACACACAACTCTCACTCTCGGTAAACTTTAATTAGCCCAAACATCACCAACATTTCTTCATCTTAATGTTTCACTCATCATCGAGATTGTCCCAGCAAATGAACGCAACCAATAGGGAACCTCAATGATTCTATTGAAGAGGCATGAAGGGAGATTCCGTGCCACATCTAATATTTACAAAAGACTGTGATAAAAAAGCGTTAAAAATTCCAAAATCTCTCCAAAATAGTACTACTGGTGTTGCAGAACTCAGACTCGGCAAACCGGTGTTGGTGTGGCAGTGATCAACATATGGGCAACGTTCAATGTACAACACCAAGACTGTAATACACCAACACTGTAATACAACGTAACTACAATAGACTTTAATATATATGGCTAGCGTTCAATATATGGGCATTATATTAGAGGTGGAGCGGGATTAGTAGCAGAGTATAATGGGAGATAGAACATAAAACATAACAGTAGCTGGAGTGTGGTTCTGTTGCGTAGTGGGAGACCTGTGTGAGTTGAGTAAATGTATGGGCAGCGTAAACGTAAACAGATATATGAAATAAACTCAAGGTAATATGGGCAGTGTTAACATCAGCGATGATATCAGCAACGTAAACAGATATATGGAAAGAAGGCAATTTGAATGTAAACCTGAGAGCTCTTATCATCGCCCATACGCCATGACCATCCAATTCTATCAATCACAAACATTATCTTAACCTCACCTCATCTCCATGAAACCACCAGAATCAACGTTAGCTCGCTTCTGCCTGCCTCCAATGCCTACGACTGTCAAATCCTCCAACGCCTCTGACAATGTCCAGAAGGTATTTCAGAAGGCGAGCAACATAGCTTATGGTGAATATGAATAAAAATGGTCAGAGAAGAGGGCACATGAAAAAATGATTATGGCAGAGAGCCCATAAAAACTGATACAGGGAGTTACAACTAATTTTAGGAACCTGGGAGCTCTAATACCATGTCAGGCTAGGCATATAACTCCTCAAAACAATTCGTATGTTATTCCTTAAGGTTGGTCTTTATTATATACATGAGGGAGAGACTGTTCACTTCATCTCCCAATGACTGTTCATATTTCTTATTTTTTATTTACATTAATTACATTCACCCAATCCTGATGGTTAGGTGTCAACAGTTTCAACACTCTTTCGAGTGGTGTGTTTCCCACATGAAGGCAGAATTGTCACCGTTGACCAGCTTTCATTTCTCGGTCCAAATATGGCTTCCAGTCAACCATCTTCCCTAAATGGTCCTTTTGTACCAATGGTATCATCCCCGCCACAAGTTAATTATGTGGCAACCTGTTCCATGCCTACATCAACTCACAATGAATTCAGTGATGCTATACATTATGTACTGGGGGTATTGGAACCAGATCTCTCCTTCCAAAGCATTGTTCTCCCATCAGATGAGAACCTCTTGGAAGTCATGACCTCCTATCATGGGTCATGAAAAACAAAGAGTACGAGGATAGTTCCTTGTCTTGTGTCAACCTCATTAAAAAATGAAACAAGGAATATGAGGATTGCTCTTTTACTGTGTCAACCTCACTAAAAAATGAAACAATTCCCAGAGCATAGTTCCTTGTCTTATGTCAAGCTCGTTAAAAAATGAAATAAGGAATTAGAGCATAGTTCCTTGTCTTGTGTCAAGCTCGTTAAAAAATGAAATAAGGAATTAGAGCATAGTTCCTTGTCTTGTGTCAAGCTCGTTAAAAAATGAAACAAGGAATCTGAGCAGAGTTCCTTGTCTTGTGTCAAGCTCATTAAAAAATGAAACAAGCTCCCCTGGAGCAAAGTTCCAAGTTGAGTCTTTGATTAGATCTCATAAAATCCCAGTCGAATCTTTCACTTGATCTCGTTAATGAAACTTCATTCCTTCCACCTGATAGCCATGAGTAGTCTACTTAGGTGAATGTAATGAAGCTTTGGGGGCATGCACATAGTGGTAAATTTAAGTTTCCCTATAGGTTATGTGAAGGGAATCACCCCATTCACCTTTGTCCCTATTTGGACGAAGCCAAAAAAGTGTTGGATAACCGTCCTGCTTCACTGCAGCAACTTCCATCTGGTTACGGGAGACTTTCCCTTTCATCATGTTGGGGGCATGTAAACTAATCTCAAGCATAGTTCTTCATTTCAAGCTTGTGTAAAAATGAAACTGAATTCAAGCATAGTTCTTCGTTTTAAGCTTGTGTAAAAATGAAACTGAATCCAAGCATAGTTTTTCATTTCAAGCTTGTGTAAACATGAAACCGAATCCAAGCATAATTCCCTATGGTTCAAGCTTGTGTAAAAATGAACCCATCTCCATTTTAACCCTCGTGATTGCGATTCTATCAGCCTCTTTTGTCAGATTTCACTTGGTTGTTTTCATCCCATTGCCACCATCCCTTTGGCTGATCATACACTTTCACTTGGTTGTTTGACCCTTTTTGAGGAACAGTTGCAATGAGTGGTCTTATTAGCTAGCCTCTTGACCATTACATGTTTTGAGAAGTTCCAAAATCACCGGAACCAGTTGTTATCCTAGACACCACTTGTTCCTCAAATTGGAGTCCTCTTTAAGCTCTTTTTAGACTCTCTAAATATGAAAAGATTGTCGAGCGCTTGTCCTTTTCAGCTCGTTAACGGATTGGAAACAACATCTACTTAGTATAGGTTTAACCCTTTTTCGGGATGAGATAGATTATTTACGAAAAAGGATTACGTTGACCAAACATGGTCAATAGGTTCTCTCTCGTATTGTTTTATGCTTTTTTGGGCTTGAGAGACAAATCAACAAAAAAGAACATGTGGAGTTTTCTTTTTGTCCCTTTTCAAACTCTCTAAACATGAAAAGGACCGAGTTATCTTTGTCATTAAAACATCAAATAGCGACAAACTTTTCCATCTAGACAAGACCCAGTTTCACCTTCGCTAGACTCATTAAAACGTCACATAGCGATGGATTCACCCGAAGGGTGGCATTATACAACAAGCATATGTTATCCTCCTCAAGCTTGTTAAAAATTAAAGAGTTACTGGTCAAGTATGACTGGGGAAAATGGGAATAAAAGGTAAACCACTTTATGGTAGCAGGTCGCTCTTGAACATGACACTTTTACTTCATCTCCGTGACTATTTGGGTTGGGTTATCTACTTGACGATTATCATACTTATGGTCTATCACACCATCCATCACTTTTGTTTTGGGCCAATGCTGCCAATTCATTCAGACTATTTAGGTTGGGTTATCTGCTTGATGGTTATCATACCTATGGTCTATCACACCATCCATCACTTTGGTTTTGGGTCAATGCTGCCAATTCATTCAGTGTCGCTGATATGTTCAAGAGAAGTCATTTAGTAAAATTCATCCTTTGCAATAACATAAACCTTCATTTTCATGATCGCCATTCCTGAACCTTGTGTCATTAGTCAAATTCAGTCTCCAAAATCATTACACTCAGTTCATGTCGTTTATTTGGGATACATCAAGGCCCTCGTGTGACGAGTCGCTTCTTATCGACATCAGCACATTATCCAAGAAGTTGACTTAGAAACACCCCTCTAGTACCTTGAGGCTTGCATACATCAATGACAAGTTTCTTGCTTCCGGTGGTAGGTTAACATCACTGGCCTTTGACTGAAAGACTTTGTATGGTGTTCAACATCAAAACATCCATTCACACCATGCAGAATGTACTACAGTACCTTAAGGATCATTATCATTATCGATGATTTCTCTCGCATCTATTAACGGCTTACATCATTGGTTGGTAATCAGATGGTGTCTTCTCGTGTTTGACTTGAGATCACATATTCGCATGGTTAGACTCATACTTGAGCGAACGATTGAACGAGATAGGAGACCCCAGATCTAGTTTCTTCCATCCGGTCTGCGATTTCAGGAAATGTACCAAATCATCCGTACAATGGCTTTACATTGATGGTCATTCCAATCATGGGTCTATATTTGTAGATGACTATCTATGTACTTGTAATAAAAGTTTATATGCTGAGCATGGGTATGCCTTCCCTCAGCAATTCATGAGAAAAAAATCAAAATATCATGATATTATGTACTATAATTGATGCAGGTCACCAACCACTTCGGAACCTCCTCATCACATTGTAAAGCATATCACTCGACATTATTATTTTTGACTTCATGCTTTAGGGGGCAGGTGTTATAGATCCATTTGGGCACATCACTCCCATCATCCAGATCAGTGTTTTAGGGCTCATAAAAACCCTAATTTCAGCTGCTACATGCCCTAAACAAGTCAACCTATTGAATGCCTCCTTCCCAGATAGTTTCATGGCCTGAAGACATCCTGAAATGACTCCTTGAAGGACCAGCGTAGGTAGGCCCATCTAAGGGTGCTTTGCAGAGCGCTTAGGCCCATGCAAGGGTGCTTTGCAGAGCACTTAGGCCCACTTTGACCTGCGTTGGGCGAGATTGAGTGAAATTTGTATAGGGTTCTAGGAATATTCCTTGGTTCTAGATCATTATAGAAGGATCCCACCTCTTATCCCCTCCTATGAGCTCGAAATTGGATAGGTTAAGGATCCATTAACCTTCCATCCTCTCATCCCTTCCTCCATGGAAGCTAAATCTAAGTTTGGAAGGCCATTCAATACCCTCAATGATGACAAAACCTCCTCCATCTTCCTCTAAATTGAGCACTCATCTAAGTGTTGAAGGGGTTGTACTTTGATGAATTGTAAGGAGATAATGTTAGTTTGAGAATTGAGACTATGGTACGTGCCATTATGCTGTCGGAATGTCATGCTTATGATGTGATGTGGATGGAACCAAAGCTAGAGGAGTGACTACGAATCAGGCTTCATGGTTGTAATTCCTTCTTCTATTCAATAAAGTATTTGAACCTTTTTCCCATATGATTATATTGTTATATGATGCTTATATGTGTGGATGTATCTGATTCCATTTACTTGTATTCAATAGACCTTTTTCTTTGATCGGTTCTTTGTTTTCTGTTGATGTTTGCAGGTACTTCTCAAGTGTGTTAAGTATGGGAAGGAGCGATAGGATCGATATAAAGGAGACAAGAGGAAAGTAGAACTACAAGTAGGTCTTATCATATTCTCTATCTTATCTATTGCTTATAGGAAAAGGCTAAAGTGCTTTAAGCTATTGTTCTAGATATGGCTACTTATCTAGGGAATTAGTATTTATCCGTAGATACCAAATTCTCCAAAACATTCCTCCCATTTCCCCTGCTGGTGCATCATGTACATCCTCAACATATCCTCCAAGATCCTATTGACCCTCTCTGTCTGTCCATTTATCTACAGATGATAAGTTGTACTGAAGGCCAACTCTATACCCAAGTCTGCAAATAGCTCCTTCCAAAACTTGGAAGTGAACTTTGCACCCCTATCAGACACAATCTTCTTCGGAACACCATGTAGGCTTACTATCTATGTGATAGACACACCAAAGAACACCAGATATAAGGTGGAAACCCAATGTGGGTGAAAACCACCTGCTGCAATATGTCTCTATCTTCTTTCAATTAGAAACTTCTCGTACAAGGATTTTGTACTGGTGCAGTCCTTTACCAGTACGCAGGCTGCAACCTGCAGAGAGCTACAAATCTCTCTCGTTTTCCAGTCTCTCCTGGAAGGGAGCTACAACCCCCTTAGCTCTTTTACCTTTTTTTAAGGACCACGTTTCATGAATTTTCAAACTGGATCCATGGACACCAAATAATCAACAAGTACATATGAATCAACCAAATCTCCTTATACAATCAACCAATGAATCACCCAACTCTTCAGAATGCTGTAAACAGAAAAGTAATATCAGAAATCTAAACCCAGAACTCTGCAGTAATAGATAAAAGACAACCAACAAATGTTTCAAGATAAGTCCGCAACTTCACCAAGAGGGGCCTGCGAATATCCGCACTGGTTGGTCTTCTACTCTGCGTATCTCCACACCACTCGTTCTTCTGTCCTGCGTACTTCTACTCAGATTCGCACCTGCACTGTTTGCCTGATAGCGTACCTCCACACTGTGTCTTCTTCTGCGCTGCGTACCTCACACTGTGCCTTTTGCTTCGCTGCGTACCCTCGCACTGCGCCTTCTGCTTCGCTGCGTACCTTGCACTGCGCCTTCTTCTGCGCTGCGTACCCCCGCACTGCGATTTCTCCTGCGCTGCGTACCCCCGCACTCACGCCGTGTATCACCTGTGAACTTCTGATTAGGGCCAAATTAACAGTCCTCCAATGTGCCACAGTCTGTTCATGTGCCCGAGAGATCACGACTTATCAATAGATTCGCCTTAAGTTTTCTCCTTGATTTAGATCTAGCTTTTAAAACCAATCGCCCAAAATTTCAGATCTTAAGATATTCAAATTTCACAAGTGTCTAGCCAAGAGATCTCCTTTCCTTTTTTATAGGCAAGCCTTTACTCAAACCATGGTCCAAAACCATAGGTATTCAATACTAGGAACCCAATAACTTGGATCAATACTTTTAGATGCAAAACCACGAACCAAAACCATAGGATCAAACATGTCGGGCTAAATACCATGGGCTAGATTCCCACAAGCACACGCTTTTATGCATTGGAGAGAGGAAACTGGGGTCCGCACCTTTTGAATGGAGCACCTGCGAGTATGTCCGCACTTCTTGGTCGGAGTACCTGCGGGTCCGCAACTTCTCTTAGGATCACTTGCGGGTATATTATTTTCTATGATTTTGAGAGCCTGAATAGAGATCTGCCACCTGAGTGAGTTTCCATCAAGTACAACACCTGTACCATAGTGCCAAACCGGAATCATAATGCCAACAATCTCCCCCTTTGGACTTGATGGAAACCTCAAGATCCTCAACGTCATTCTCCCCCTTTGACATCAAGGGCAAAGGGTTATGCTCCCCCTGAGAACATGCTTAGGCCTTTACTTTGCTGATCATGCTCCCCCTGATAAACCAGATCTGCAAAAAGGAAAGAAATATCTGCACGAAGAACCAAAATCCACCAAACACCATAAATGACCGTGAAAGAGATAGAGACATATTGCAGCAATATTCAGATCAACATCCATGATATCCTTCTGTACTTCCTCCAAGAGTTTCTACCATAATGCCAACAATGCATTATATGCTCCCCCTAAACCTGTGCCAATCGATCTTCGACCAATCCGCAACCTAGCAAATGTACGCGTATACCCCATATGAAACTTGCATACAACCAACAATATCTGAAACAGAAGAGATTCAACAAGAAGATGCTGCATCAACAACCCCCAGCTTTTGCCTGAGGTATTCAAAGGTCTCCCTGGGTAATGGTTTGGTGAGTATATCAGCAACTTGTTCCTTAGAAGGAACATACTCCAACTTGACCTTTTGTTCAAGCACTTGTTCCCTGAGAAAGTGATACTTGATCGATATGTGCTTGGTCTTTGAATGCATGATTGGATTCTTTCATATGCTGATTGCACTTGTATTATCACATAAGATGGAGATAGGTGGTGTACAAGTGATTTGAAAATCCTGCAAGGTCTACATCATCCAAAGGAGTTGAGTGCAGCAAGATGCAGCAGCCACATATTCTGCTTCAG